>CM055438.1:2441665-2457467 GCA_029228465.1 Salix viminalis
TCTTCATAAATTTAAACTCAATTTAACAGTCGGATTAAGAGATGTAATTGCTATTGTAAAACTAAATATTATTTTAAAAAATATATTATTTAACCAAAACAGAAAAAAAAACAAAACTAAAATGATCAAGTCGGAATGTGGACGATATTTCTAGAATAAACTGAAATTCTAAACGAGATAAAATACATTTTAATTAATTTTATATTTTAACTGAAACGATATATACTGAACATTTCATATAAAACAAAAAGGACAGAATTGACAAATTCTAAATAATGATAGCGAGAAAATTTCAATATAAAAGATACAATAAAATAACTTTTCTGAATAAAATTATAAATATGAATAAAATCACGAAATACTATCAGCAGTCTCACAAGACTTTTCTAAAATCTGATTGCTCTATAATTTTAACATAAAATATATCAATATGTTAGGAAAACTCTTCATAAATTTAAACTCAATTTTACAGTCGGAATTAAAAGATACAATTGCTATTGTAAAACTAAACATTATTTAAAAAAAAATACTATTTAACCAAAACAGAAACAAATAAAACAAAACTAAAATGATCAAGTCGGACAAGATTTCTAGAATAGACTGAAATTCTAAACGAGATAAAATACATTTTAATTAATTTTTTTTAACTGAAACGATATATACTGAACATTTCAAATAAAACAAAAAGAACAGAATTGACAAATTTGCTTATAGTCCATGATGGATAAAACTACAAAACATCTATGACAAGTTTTTGAGGCCATTAATGAGGGAAGAACTCAGGCATTATTTTATTTAATAAACCTTTTTGAGATCCAAAAGATTCCTTAGGGATGCCTTTTGTATCTCGAACAAGAAACATGAAGAATAATTTAGGAACAAGTTTTTGGCATTGGAAAGATAAGATTTTACAGATATATATATATATATCCTATTCAGGTTAAAGCGAGTAAATCTTGTCCGTCCATCATCGCTTTTTAGTCCTCGGATAATTGGTAATTGATCACTCATTAACTGGCTATATTAGTCAACTCATCTTGCTTGATTTCCTCATCCTCCTAATAATTCTGCTAGGGGTGAGCATTTTCGGTTCGGTCCGGTTTTTTGTCAAAAAAATAACCAAACTGATTTTTTTTTTTTAAATAATCAAACCGAAACCGAACCAGACCCATTAAAAACCGACCACTTTCGGTTCGGTTCGGTCCGGTTTTTTTGGTTAAAAAAATTCATAAAACCGAATTTGTTTTTTGGGCCTTCTGATGGGCTTTTTAATGGACTTTTTGTTGGGCTTTCTAATAAATTATCTGATGGGCTTGCAGAAAATCTGATTTTCTTATAAGAACAAAAGGTTTTTTAATTTTTTTTTGCAATTAATCCAAATATTAGTGTATTAAATTGTTAATATAGTGTTTATTAAGTTTTTTTTTCCCTTTCTAATACTTTTATTTTGTTTAATTTAGCATGAGGCAAAATAATTAAAACTACACAAATAAACAAATTTAAATCTAAATTACAAGAAATGCCTTCAAGGGCCAATAAACAAATAGCAACATTAACATAAAAAAACTTCTAAGAAATACACCTGTTGCTAGATTTATCTGTCCACCAAATTCTACAAAAAAATAAAATAAAAATGTTAGATTGAAAATAAATTGATTAATAATTAATAAAATAAAAATACAACTGTATATGCATTATTGTTCACTGGGCATTTCTCCAGCTAGAGACTGAGAAATGCCCAATCTATGATCTCAAAAGACATCGAAGCAAGAGACCTAACTGTTCATGCTTGGATCTTTCAAGAAATTCTCAAATTTATAGGAAATCATGTCATGCAACTACCAAAGCAAATGATCACACATGGAAAAACTGAAACTCGGTCTCATATATCTTAGCCTAATCTCAAGAAACCCAAAATCATAAACGAAATAAGAAACCAACTTTCATGATCTCTTGTAAAACATTAGTTTCTTCTATTGACAAATTTCCAATTTTGTAATGGTTTAATTAACAATCACAGAATAACCCATCAAAGAAAACCACCACTGAGTTCATTATTGAAATACATAGGTACGGACAGAGAGAGAGAGAGAGAGAGGAGCAGAGACATACATGTCAAGTTCTTTGAGGTTGTAGCAAGGCGTACAAGATGGGTAGTGGAATCATCATCCATCTTCCAACCAGTAAAGCTCATACTGTTTCTTTGAGCTAAAGATTGCTTCACCCCTTCTTTCCATTTCCTGCAGACGCTACTTGCCTGGGAGATTTAAGGTCCAGTTTTTGCAGTGGGAACTGGGAAGGGAGAGGCGAGAGAGAGGGAAATTGTTTTAGTCTTGCAGAGGGAGGGGAGAGGCGAGAGAGAAAGAGGCAGAGGAGGCGAGCGAGAGGCGAGAGGCGGACGATTAGAATTTTAGGGTTTTCATAAGTTTCTATTTATACTAACATTTTCAACCGAACCGAACCGGTTCAATTCGGATTAATCGGTTCTGTCTGTACAAAACCGAGACCGAACCGAACCGGATTTTTTTTCAGAATTTTATACTCGGTTTAATCGGTTTTTTTTTTCGGTTCGGTTTTTTTGGTTATTTTTTTCTCGGTTTTCTCGGTTTAATCGGTTGTTCGGTTTTTTTGCTTACCCCTAAATTCTGCTATAAATCATTTAACGCACTGTAGTACTCTCTGGTAATGGCATTTCTCAATCTTTATTGCTTTTTAAGTACCTCATGCCAATGAATTTTGATCCAAACTAATCAAATAAATATTCATTATCCCCTTAAATTTGAAATAAAATATGGTCAGTTCTGCGTACTGTGGGACGTTACCTGCAATTTCTTGGGCGAATTCTAGTAGACTTGGCATTTTCTGTTCAGCCAAATTGAAATCATAGAGGTTGATGGTTCCATCAGATGCTCTGATTTTGTTTTGGTACCCTCTTATTTCATAGCCTGAAAAAGCAAGAGAATTTTGATACCATCAAGCAAACAAATTGACCATCTTGCTTGATTTAACATCTCTGGATGTTGAGATAATAGTTGCAGATGATCTCTATGAGTTGCAGTTCATCATAAAGAAACTCTTAAGTTTGTTCTTACGCGCACATGAACTGAAATGTAATATGCACCTCCATCGATTCCAGGCCTTTCTAGTCGGAACAGACCTGGGATCATTTCCAGCTTACATGGTAGCTGTTCTTTACCCGGAGAGGGTTGCCGGAATAGTATCACTAGGTGTTCCATTCAAGCTACCAGGGCCCAGTGATGCCCGTGATCTGATGCCCGAAGGTTTCTACTGCAAAAGGTGGCAGGTGTTCACTAAGAATAATATAAATCATATTCTGAGATCTCATCTGATAGTTTAAGTTTTTAGGTGAGATGGTTCTTTAATATGGTATCAGAGCTTTGTTGACCCAACGATCACGAGTTCGAATCTTAATACTCTTATTCTATTTGATAAAAAAAAGCACAAGGTAGTGTGGACTTATACAAGTTTCAAGCCCAAAAAGCTTTTACTTGAGGGTGTGTGTTAAAGAATAATATAAATCATATTCCGGGATCTCACCTAATAGCTTAAGGTTTTAGGTGAAATGATTCTTTAACAGTTGAAATGAGCTTCAATTCTATATCAATCATGTCTGCAATGTCTAAATTTTCTCAGGAGCCAGGCAGAGCTGAAGCAGATTTCGGGCCGCTTTGATGTTAAGACAGTTATAAAAAACATCTACATTCTCTTCTCTGGAACTAAACCACCGACAGCTAGAGAGGACCAAGATATCATGGACTTGGTTGACCCATCTACTCCTCTACCACCATGGTTCTCTGAAGAAGATCTTGCAGTCTATGCATCCTCGTACTTGAAGTCTGGATTTCGCTATCCATTGCAGGTTCCATACAGGTAACCATATAACTCCCTGTTAAAGAAAATTAGCCTCTAATGACTACAAGGATGGAAAAACTTGAAATATTTCAGGCAATGATAAAAAAAAATCCATTTTTCTTGCTAATTGCACACTCCTGGGACTGAAAACCAAAGCATTTAGGTCTAGGAAGTAATAACAGTAAACTTTAATGGTTAGAGTTTCTGCGCAGGACTTTAGGCATAGATTGTGGAATAACTAATCCAAAAGTTGAAGCACCTACGTTGCTGATTATGGGGGAGAAGGACTATGCTCTTAGTTTCCCGGGCATTGCAGACTACATAAAGAGTGACAAACTGAAGCATATAGTTCCAGATTTGGAAATCGTCTTTGTGGAAGAAGGGAACCATTTTGTTCATGAGAAGCTTCCAGAGCAGGTGAATGAGTTAATGATCAACTTCCTCAACAAACATGGTAACTAAAGAGGCCTATCTATGAGCATTTGAAGAGATGCAGTGATTGTTGAAATTCTATGATTTGAACAGTAACTATTTTAAACAGGTACTGTTTAGATAAAAAACTGGGAATTGAAAACTGAAAATTCCTGAAGAACAGATATTACTGTTTTATTGAATTTGACATAGTTTTAATGACTTACAAGTAATTCAATTTTAATCACAGACAAACTCTCAACAACCATGAGAGATTATTGGAAAAAAATAGCAAATTTATAGCAGTAAAATCTGCTATTGAATTCAAAATCAAAAAATAAAAAAAAGAAACAAATTGACTTTATTCTGTCTTCAAGGCAGCATCTCACACGCAATTCTAACAGTGATATCCATTTACAATAATAAGTTGTCTTTCCTGTAGTGTGCTAATTTCCGAGATTTGATGTTGTGTTCATAAATAAGAATTTTCTGGTTTCCCATTTTGTCATTTGACTGAGTGATGAATCCGAAGAAATTTGAAGATTAGGATACTGATTGAAGCTAAAAAACAAAACTGAAATATCTATTTTCTTCTTCCCTTTCAGCATGTTTTCTCATCTAGCAAGGGAACTAATTTTTTTTCAAAAAATTGAATCCAACAAGTCCAATGCAAAACAGAGAAAGGTGGCATCATCCTGTTCCATGCGTCATACAGAATGAGTTGCTTAATGGTATTATGGAAGAAGCCACATCTGATCAAAGATTTAAATATCATTGGCGATGCAAAGAGGACAAGATCACTCATGTTAGCTTTGCAGACGACCTCATGATATTTAGCCATGCTTCTGCAAACTCAGTGGCTGTTATAAAGGAAGCTCTAGATAAATTTTCAACTATCTCGGGCCTAGAGGTTAATAGAATGAAAAGCTCAATTTTCACAGCGGGCATTGATGAAGGCACAAAGCAGATAATCAAATGCATTCTGGGTTTTGAAACCCATTCTCTTCCGGTCAAGTACCTGGGGGTCCTATTGATTTCCACAAGGCTCTCTTCAGCTGATTGCAACCCCATAATTGAGCGAATAACAAATAGAGTCAGATTATGGACTTCCGCAACCCTCTCTTTTGCTGGCAGACTACAGCTCATCAAAGCTGTCCTTTTCGCTATGCAAGTGTATTGGTCAACAAAATTCATTATACCTTGCGCTGCCATTAACAAAATAGAAAGCATTCTTAAAGCTTTTCTATGGAAAGGGTCGTCGCTAGCAAAGGGGGGCTCGAAAGTGGCTTGGAGTATGGTGTGCAGGACTAAGGAAGAAGGGGGGCTCGGAATAAAGGCTATTCGGGGGTGGAACAAGGCTGCAATTATGAAGCAAATCTGGTGCATTCTCTCCAATCCTACCTCGGTTTGGATTCAGTGGGCGAAGAGATATCTGCTGAAGGGGCAATCCTTCTGGAAAGTGAGGATGCCTTCTAAACCCTCCTGGACATGGAGGAAGATTCTCCAAATTAGAGAGCAATGCAGGACCCTCTTCACGGTGCAAATTGGCAACGGTAGGGCAACTTCTCTTTGGTATGATTATTGGCTTCGAGATGGGAAAAGGCCAATTGATATCTTGCCTATGCACCAACCCTCTACTTCAAGGTACAGATGGAATGCGAAGGTCTCAGATATAATGGAGAATGGGAGATGGAATCCCACGGATGGAAGAGTTTCTATGCAAGAAATATGGGACACCTTCCCAAGTTATTCCCCTAATACTGCAGTGGAGGACAAAGTTATTTGGAGGCCTAACCTTCAGGGGATTTTCTCAATTGCTTCAGCTTGGGAAGCCATGAGAAATCACCATCCCCTAATAGACATCCATTGTAAACACTCACAAAAAAAAAAGTAAGGAGCAAAACCGGTTCAGGAAAATAAATATAAGTAGAAAGAAAGAGTGAGGGATTCTTTTATTTTTCTTTTCCGTCATCTCCATTTTCTCTCTTCTCTCCAGCCAAACGAATCCTTTCCTTTCTTTTTCCTCCCCAGCCGAATTTTCTTCTCCTTTCTTCTCAACCGAACATCTCCTCTTCTCTTCCCATCTCAACCGACTCTTCCCATCTCAACCGAGCACCACCCCTTCTCTTCCCATCTCAACCGAACCATCTCTTCTCTTCCCTCTGCCCAGCCGAACCCTCTCCATTTCCACTCCTCACAGCCGAACAGTTGGCCAAATCAAGGGAGAGGAATTGATGAATGTGTGTGAGAAGTTGTGACTTAGAGAAAAAAGGGGTTTTTGCCGAGAGGAAGAAGGAAGGGAAAAATAGGTTATGTGTTGAAATTTTTGGGATTTAATGTGTATTTTGTTGGAATTTTGTTTATGAATTATGGGCTGAAATTATGATTGAAATGTGTGATTATATTGGGATTTTATTGGTAGGTTATGTGTTGAAATTTTTGGGATTTAATGTGTATTTTGTTGGAATTTTGTTTATGAATTATGGGCTGAAATTATGATTGAAATGTGTGATTATATTGGGATTTTATTGGTAGGTTATGTGTTGAAATTTTTTGGGATTTAATGTGTATTTTGTTGGAATTTTGTTTATGAATTATGGGCTGAAATTATGATTGAAATGTGTGATTATATTGGGATTTTATTGGTAGGTTATGTGTTGAAATTTTTTGGGATTTAATGTGTATTTTGTTGGAATTTTGTTTATGAATTATGGGCTGAAATTATGATTGAAATGTGTGATTATATTGGGATTTTATTGGTAGGTTATGTGTTGAAATTTTTGGGATTTAATGTGTATTTTGTTGGAATTTTGTTTATGAATTATGGGCTGAAATTATGGTTGAAATGTGTGATTAAGTTGGGATTTTATTGATAGGTTATGTGCTGAAATTATGGGATTAAATGTGTATTTTGTTGGAAATTGTTGATGAATTGTGATGAAGATAGGTGTAATTTTGCTGAGAATGTTATGCATGTTTTGACTAAAATTGTTGAAATAAGTGTGATGACGAATGCGGAATTGAAAATAGAAATATACTGATTTTTGGACATTGACGTCGCAGGCGGAGCAGTGGGGATTGAACCATCTTCCGCACTGTAACCTCCCGTAGTAGAGCGGTAGGTGAATTACGCCTCTTTGTATACATGCACGTAAGAAGTAATTTAAGTTGATTATTATTTAGATGTATTAGAGTTATTATTAGATGGGTAAATGTTTAAATGTGGAATAAATAAATAAATGATTGATTAGCTATGGCTAATGGCATCCGAAAGGATGACCGGAACAAATGATTGATTAGCTTCGGCTAATGGCATCCGAGAGGATGACCGGAACAAATGATTGATTAGCTATGGCTAATGGCATCCGAGAGGATGACCGGAACAAATGATTGATTAGCTTCGGCTAATGGCATCCGAAAGGGCATCCGAAAGGATGACCGGAACAAATGATTGATTAGCTTCGGCTAATGGCATCCGAGAGGATGACCGGAACAAATGATTGATTAGCTTCGGCTAATGGCATCCGAGAGGATGACCGGAACAAATGATTGATTAGCTTCGGCTAATGGCATCCGAGAGGATGGCCGGAACAAATGAATAGATAATTGATTTGTTATAACTCAGAATTTAGTACCCTATGAGAATAGTTGGAGTAAAGATATTGTTACTTGAAATGGAGGATAAATGGGGAACCTCTGAATTTTACCAGTGATTTGCTATGTATACGTAGAAATTACAACTTGTCAATGTTTCTTTTAACGGATAAGTCATTTAGTCAAAGTTATTAGTAATATTTAAGTAATTGCATTTCTTAAATGTTTGTACTACTGCAGGAACGTCACAACCACGAGGGGTCTAGGGAAACTAATATAAGAGGACCTACTTTTGCAAAGTACCATGTGGATGCACTCTAAATTAAGATGTGTTTAGGATAAATCAATGTAATGAATGCATAATTTTCATTCGCCCTTTTTGTGTAGATTTGTAAATTCCACTAGTAGGTTATGAATGTAAACTTATATCCCTGTATGTTTATTTCTAATATAAGAACTCAATTTGTGAAATCGTAATTAGTATATGTTTGTGCGAATTTCATCTCATTAATGGAATGTTTATGGAATGGATGTGATTGTTGATGAGATGAGATTCAAATTGTGTGTAGGTTGTGTTTTGGTTAACTTGGGATCTCCCGAGATAGGGGAGACTCTGCCGAAATTTCGTTAGAAATTTCGGCGAAAGAAAAAAAAAATGTAGGGTCCAAATTTATTAATTAATTAAACAAAAAGGAGAAAAAAAAAGTAGGGTTGTTACAGTTGGTATCAGAGCCCCTGGTATTGATCCTGAGGATTTATGATGATTACATTACTATGGTGAATTTCAGGATGGTACGCACCCGGCAAGGAACACGAACTGAGCCGCCCTCTTTCGAAAGGAGAGGCGGGAACCAAAGTGCTCAGGGCTGGCAAAACGAAGATCCTTTGGATGATACGGCATCTCATGCTCCAATGATATTACCTGAAATTTTGCAAAGGGAAGCTGGGGTTACAGAGGAAGACGAGAGACCTAATGAGACAAGGGAAGTACCTCCAATTGCAACAGAGAGGCAAGAAAGATCAGAAACACAACCATCAGCTATTCCAACTGGTGTGCCCTCACAATCGGTAGACCCGGGACTTCTTGCACAAATAGTTAAAGCAGTGATGGAAGGCATGGTTGGTGCAACAACACGAACAGTTTCCACCACGCAGATTCCACAAGCAGCCCCTATACTTAGCACTGCCACAGATAACGTGGTGCCATTGGTACGTCTAGTCAAAAGTATGAGGGAAATGGGCTGTGAACCGTTTTCGGGGGAGCATGATGCAGAAATAGCCGGGAGATGGATTAGAAAGGTAGAGAAGACCATGACTCAAATAAGCATACCTGAGGGTTTGATGGTAAACTGTGCTGCTCAGCTACTGTCTGATAGAGCCATGACTTGGTGGGAAACGGTTCAGATGAGACGTGCAGCTGAGACATTAGTATGGAGTGACTTCAAGACAGAATTTGAAAGTCAGTTTTATTCTAGATACCATCGTAAAGTGAAAGAACAAGAGTTCTTGGCTTTAAAGCAGGGGGATATGTCGGTATTGGAATATGAACGGAGGTTTCATGATCTATCATTGTTCGCCCCACATTATGTGCCGACAGAGGAGCATATGATTGAAAAGCTGAGAGATGGATTACGACAGGATCTGAGACAAGGATTAATTGCCCTACGGTTTAAAACAGTTAGAGAATTAATTGAAGCTGCTCAAGCTTTGGAGGCTTGCATTGAAGAGAGTCATGGGGGACATCAGGGTATAAGCAAAAGGAGAGGGGGGGATTTTTACAGCAGTAGACCACCATTTCCGAAAAGAGGGAAAAGCGGAGAGCATGATCAATACAGAAGAAAAGGGAGTTTGATGTTTCCGTCTCCCCAACAGTCAAGTGGGAGGATGATGATCGGACAATCGCACGCAAAGGAAAACATTTCAACAGGAACGGGTGACCGCAAGTGGGTGGATTACCCATTTTGTATAAAATGTGGACAAAAAACATCCCCGGGGACTCTCGGTTTCCGCGGCGATGTTTTGTGTGCAAAGGTGAAGGACATAGGTGGAGGAATTGTCAGTATCTGAGTCAAGGGTGTCATTACTGTGGTGAAAGAGGACATTTCAAGAGATACTGCCCGAAAAGGGACACCGAACAAGTACAAAGTTATAGACGACCGGGTCGAGCTCCCAACGATCCGATTCATGATGAACAGGGCCGGTGAAATCTTCTCAATCAGGAGCAACCCCCAGTCGAGGAAGAATGAGAGTACAGAATGATAGGACCCCGGGAAGAGTCTTTCATCTGACACAGGAGGAGGTCAGGGCTGCATCGGATGTGGTGGCAGGTACTCTACAATTAAATGATTTTAATGTGCATGTGTTGTTTGATCCTGGTGCCACCCACTCTTTCATTAATGAAAAGATTGTCACTAAATTGGGAAAGGAAGTAGAAATGGTAGAGAGGGGATTTTTAATTGGAACTCCTATGGGGAACATGGTTGAAACTGATGTTGTATATTTGAATGTGAGGATTAGCCTGTCTGGGTGCGAAACAGAAGTAGACTTGATTCCCTTGGGGCTGCATGATTTTGACTTAATTCTAGGCATGAATTGGTTAAATAAATACAAGGCTCTAATGGATTGTTTTGCGAAAACTGTTACTTTCCAAACCCCAAAAGGAGAGAGAAAGATTTTTGAAGGAGAGAGGGTGTTCAAACCGGCGGTCATAATATCGATGGTAACAGCCCAGAAACTATTGAGAAAAGGGTGTATAGGGTACCTCACATATATTTTAAACTCCAATGACGAAGGGCCACAATTGAAAGATATTGATGTGGTGAGGGAATTTCCGGATGTGTTTCCCGAGGAGTTACCGGGATTACCCCCAGAGCGGGAGGTAGAGGTGTCTATAGACACTTTTCCTGGAGTCCCACCCATATCGCAGCAACCTTACAGGATGGCCCCAACAGAGCTAAATGAGTTAAAGACCCAACTACAAGAATTGTTAGACAAAGGGTTCATACGGCCCAGTAATTCTCCATGGGGAGCGCCGGTCCTATTTGTGAGAAAGAAAGATGGAACTCATAGGCTCTGTATTGATTATCGACAGATTGAACGTAATCACAATGAAGAACAAGTATCCGATTACTCTCGGATCGATGATTTGTTTGATCAATTAAAAGGAGCAAGGGTGTTTTCAAAAATAGATATGAGATCGAGGGTATTACCGGATGAAGATAAAAAGGTGATGTAACAAAGACTGCATTTAGAACTCGCTATGGACACTATGAATTTTTAGTGTTACCGTTTGGATTGACGAACGCTCCAGCTTTCTTCATGGACTTGATGAATCGGGTTTTTCAACCCTGTCTTGATAAGTTTGTAGTAGTATTCATTGATGACATACTGGTATACTCGAAGTCTTTCAAGGAGCACGAAGGACACTTGAGGCAAATTTTGCAAACCTTGAGAGAGCATCAATTATATGCGAAACTAAGTAAATGTGAATTTTGGCTGAAGAGAGTGACGTTTCTAGGCCATGTCATTTCGGCGGAAGGGGTTTTTGTAGATCCTCAAAAAGTTGAAGCAGTCTTGAGATGGGAAAGGCCGACTTCAGTTACAGAAATACGTAGCTTTTTGGGGCTTGCAGGATACTATCGGAGGTTCATCGAAGGTTTTTCCTTGATTGCAACACCTTTGACTCAGCTGACTCGGAAGAATAAGAAATGGGTATGGTCGGAAGAGTGTGAAAGGAGTTTCCAGGAATTGAAAAGAAGGCTCACCACCGCTCCAGTGTTAACCCTTCCCTCAGGGACAGAAGGTTTTGTTGTTTATAGTGATGCTTCGGGAAAAGGTTTGGGGTGTGTCCTGATGCAACATGGAAAAGTGATTGCCTATGCATCAAGACAGTTAAAGACTCATGAGGTGAATTATCCGGTGCACGATCTGGAGTTGGCTGCTGTGGTGTTTGCTTTAAAGATATGGAGACATTATTTGTATGGATCTCGAACTCAAATTTTCACCGATCATAAGAGCCTGAAGTACCTAATGTCGCAAAAAGAGTTGAATATGCGACAGAGAAGGTGGGTAGAGCTCATTAAGGATTATGATTGCACCATAGAATATCATCCGGGAAAGGCAAACGTGGTGGCGGATGCTCTCAGTCGAAAAAATAAAGCCACCCTAGAAGGGGCAACGGTAGGGGAGGAGCGGCAGTTGGCAGAATTAAGAAGGATGGGTGCAAATTTAGACGTTAATGTCGGGGGTGGATTGGTAGCTCAACTTTTGGTGCGACCTACGTATCGGGAACAAATACTACAAGCTCAATTCCAGGATGAAGTTGGATCCAAGATTAGGAGGAATGTGGAAGCGGGTGAGGAAATGAAATTTAGAATAACGAAGGATGGGTCCTTGATGATGGGGCAAAGATTGTATGTACCTAATGACGGAACAATCAAGCGGATGGTTCTACAAGAAGCTCATGAGTCCAAATTCTCCATACATCCTGGCAGCACTAAGATGTATCGAGACCTGAAACTTCTCTATTGGTGGCCGAACATGAAAAGAGAAATAGCCGAAAGTATGTGTCAATAGTGCGGATATGTCAACAAGTCAAGGTTGAACACCAAAGGCCTGCGGGACCACTACAACCATTACAAATTCCAGAGTGGAAATGGGAGATGATAACGATGGATTTTGTGTCGGGATTTCCTAAGGGGAGAAAAGGAAATGATGCAATTTGGGTCGTAGTGGATCGGGTTGACTAAACCGCGCTATTCTTACCTATAAAGATGACTCGACTCCAGTGGACAAGCTTGCCAAGATCTATATAAGTGAGGTGGTACGACTCCATGGGATTCCGGTGTCCATTGTATCGGATCGGGATCCTAGATTCACCTCTCGACTTTGGCCCAGTATACAACAAGCTCTGGGGACCGGGATTGGATATGAGCACCGCGCTTTCATCCCCCAAACGGATGGTCAATCGTAAAGGGTCATCCGAGTCTTGGAAGACTTGTTACGATCCCCGTGTACTAGCATTTGGGGAAACCGGGAAGAACACTGGCATTGATAGAATTCACCTATAACAATAGTTACCAAGCCACAATAGGGATGGCCCCCTTATGAAGCCTTTATGCGGTAGGGAGGTGCGTAACACCTCTATGATGGGAAGAAACTGAGATCGGAAAGTTATATGGTGCAGAGTTGGTCCAAGTAACCACTCGAAAAAAGTGAGAATTATCCGGGATCGCATCAAAGTCGCTCAGGATAGACAGAAGAAGTATGCTGATGTGAGGAGGAGACCCCTTGAATTTAGTACGGAGGATCAAGTGTACTTAAAGGTAGCCCCATGGAAAAACATATTGCGGTTCGGATTAAGAGGAAAATTAACCCCTCGGTTCATCGGACCCTTCAAAATCCTACAGCGGGTGGGACCAGTAGCGTACAAAGTAGACTTGCCTCCGCAGTTAGCTAAGGTCCATAATGTGTTCCATGTGTCCTTATTAAGAAAGGCTGATGTGGATCCCGCCAGAATTCTACCCCAGATCCCAGTTGAAGTAAATGAGGACTTAACACTGGAAATAAGGCCCGCAAGGATACTAGATAAGGGTGAAAAGGAGTTATGAAACAAAAAGATCCCTATTATCGAATCTTATGGCTGAAAATGCTCAAATAGAAGAGGAAACTTGGGAGAGGGAGGATGAGATGAGGAAAAAATACCTGCATTATTCAGAATACCGTGTATGGAATGTAAAACCCCTTCAATTTCGAGGATCTAAATTCATATTTTAGTGGGGAGAATGTAAACACTCACAAAAAAAAAGTAAAGGGAGCAAAAACCGGTTCAGGGAAAATAAATATAAGTAGAAAGAAAGAGTGAGGGGATTCTTTTATTTTTCTTTTTTCCGCCATCTCCATTTTTCTCTCTCTCTCGACTAAACGGATCCTTTCCTTTCTTTTTCCTCCCAGACTGAATTTTTCTTCTCCTTTCTTCTCAACCCGAACATCTCCTCTTCTCTTCCCATCTCAACTGACTCTTCCCATCTCAACGAGAGCACCACTCTTCTCTTCCCATCTCAACTGAACCATCTCTTCTCTTCCCTCTCGACCCGAAACCCTCTCCATTTCCATCCTCACACCCTGTAACAGTTGGCCAAATCAAGGGAGAGGAATTGATGAATGTGTGAGAAGTTGTGACTTAGAAAAAAGGGGTTTTGCCGAGAGGGAAGAAGGAAGGGAAAAATAGGTTATGTGTTGAAATTTTTGGGATTTAATGTGTATTTTGTTGGAATTTTGTTTATGAATTATGGGCTGAAATTATGATTGAAATGTGTGATTATATTGGGATTTTATTGGTAGGTTATGATGTTGAAATTTCTTTGGGATTTAATGTGTATTTTTGTTGGAATTTTGTTTATGAATTATGGGCTGAAATTATGATTGAAATGTGTGATTATATTGGGATTTTATTAGTAGGTTATGTGTTGAAATTTTTGGGATTTAATGTGTATTTTGTTGGAATTTTCTGTTTATGAATTATGGGCTGAAATTATGATTGAAATGTGTGATTATATTGGGATTTTATTGGTAGGTTATGTGTTGAAATTTTTTGGGATTTAATGTGTATTTTGTTGGAATTTTGTTTATGAATTATGGGCTGAAATTATGATTGAAATGTGTGATTATATTGGGATTTTATTGGTAGGTTATGTGTTGAAATTTCTGGGATTTAATGTGTATTTTGTTGGAATTTTGTTTATGAATTATGGGCTGCAAAATTATGATTGAAAATGTGTGATTATATTGGGATTTATTGGTAGGTTATGCATGTTGAAATTTTTGGGATTTAATGTGTATTTTGTTGGAATTTTGTTTATGAATTATGGGCTGAAATTATGGATTTGAAATGTGTGATTAAGTTGGGATTTTATTGATAGGTTATGTAGCTGAAATTATGGGATTAAATGTGTATTTTGGTTGGAAATTGTTGATGAATTGTGATGAAAGATAGGTGTAATTTTGTCGAGAATGTTATGCATGTTTTGACTAAAATTGTTGAAATAAGTGTGATGATCGAATCGCGGAATTGAAAATAGAAATATACTGATTTTTGGACGTTGGCGCCGTCAAGGCGGAGCAAGTGGGGATTGAACCATCTTCCGCACGTAACCTCCAAGTAGAGCGATGTAGGTGAATTACGCCTCTTTTGTATACTGGCACGTAAGAAATGTAAATTTGCTGATTATTATTTAGATGTATTAGAGTTATTATTAGATGGGTAAATGTTTAAATGTGGAATAAATAAATAAATGATTGATTAGCTATGGCTAATGGCATCGAAAAGTGATGACCGAACAAATGATTGATTAGCTTGGCCAATGGCATCCGAGGATGACCGAACAAATGATTGATTAGTAGCTATGGCTAATGGCATCCGAGAGGGTGACCGAACAAATGATTGATTAGCTTCAGCCAATAGCATCCGAAAGGGCATCGAAAGAGGGATGACCGGAACAAATGGGGATTGATTAGCTTCGGCTAATGGCATCCGAGAGGATGAGCCGGAACAAAATGATTGATTAAGCTGCTAATGGCATCCGAGAGGATGGCCAGAACAAATGAATAGATAATTGATTTGTTATAACTCAGAATTTAGTACCCTATGAGAATAGTTGGAGTAAAGATATTGTTACTTGAAATGGAGGATATGGGGAACCTCCGAATTTTACCTTTGATTTGCTATGTATAATAGGAAATTACAACTTATCAATGCTCTTTTAGACCTGATAAGCCATTTAGTCAAAGTCATTAGTACATATTAAGCACCTGCATTTCTTTTAAATGTCACTGTCACTCGTCGTGAGCGCCACAAAGCCAACCGCACGAGGGTCTAGGGAACCACATAAGAGAGCAAATACGTAACCTAAACGAAGTACTACCA
>CM055438.1:2457967-2592389 GCA_029228465.1 Salix viminalis
ATCACAAGAGGCAGAGGCAATGTTCAAAAGCCAAGTTGAAATATCACAACTCGTGCTTGCTTTTGTTGATTCCATGGCTTTAAAGTGTGCAGTCGAGCTTAGGCTGGCAGATATTATAGATTCTCACGGTCGTCCAATCTCTCTGTCCCAAATAGCTTCAGGTTTCAACTCTTTCTTCAATCCTTTTCTTTGCTTACATAAATATATCTGAGAATCTAAAACAATCGAATTTTACTTGCTAATCGGACTCATACAAAGTCGTTTTCCGCAATAGGGTTTGTTTTTAAATTCAAATACACACACATAAATCCATGCAATGCAATAACTTAGCAATTAAATTATTACGATTAGTATGCATAAAACTAGATCATCATGTATTTGTTAATTAGGATTCTGGATCCTTAATTTTTAAACTGATATCTTGAGTTTTGACATGGTGATTCGCCAAAGTTGTTGTTTGATACTTGTTATACTTTCATGATACACCTTAAATTAAAGGAACACATGAAGAAATATTTTAACATGATCTTGGTATCCCTAGCCTCCCTCACCCAAGCAGAACATATATAGTGTTAATTTCGAAAAATAAATCTATTGTATATAAGTTCTTATATCGAGGTTTTTTCTTGTATCCTTCATGATTTCAGGTATTAATTCACCTAGCGCGGACATTTCTTATCTTGCTCGTATCATGAGATATATGGTCAGAAAAGAAATTTTTACAGCACACCCCCCATCAGATGGAGGAGAAACACTGTTTGGGCTGAATCAAAAATCAAGACTGCTAACGCATGACTCTGAAGGAAGCATCACCTCTTTCATAACCATGCAACACAATCCATGGCTCCTAGAACCATGGCATCGCTTGGGCCAATGTATTAAAGGTGGTGGAACCGCTTTCTTGAAGGCTCATGGCTGTGAACTGTGGGATCTTGCATCTCGGAATCCTGTGGTCAATAGGGATTTCAACGAAGCCATGGCATGCACATCAAAGATCATGATGAGGGCAGTTTTATCACATTACAAAGATGGTTTCAACAATATTAGATCATTGGTGGATGTTGCTGGTGCTATGGGAGGAAATGTAGCTGAGATTGTCAGGGCATATCCACTCATTAAAGGAATTATCTTGGATTTGCCACATGTTGTAGCAACAACACCAGAATATGAAGGAGTTGTTGATTTTGTTGAATTGATTGTTGGGTGATTTGTGGCAGATGAGAAGAAGAAGAAATTTGACAGAGAGAAAAAAAGATAAGTCTGTTTTCACTAACTTCGTAGTCTTCTTATTGTATTGAATTGAAATTGCTTACAAAGTGTTTGTCTTTATGCCTCTTATATAGTTGAGACAGAGCACACCCAGCACACACATTATGCATGCTTTACAATCTGAGAACACACCTTATGCATGCTTACTTGTTAGTTAGTTACATCATAACAGAAAACAAACTAACTGTTACATCATCAACTATACTAACTAACACATGCTTTACATTATTAACTGCTGCTGCTTCTTCATATCATTAATCAGCAAGCATCTTCATTTCTTCTGCAATTCTTGTTTAATCCAGCTCAGCAGCTTATCTTCCAACAGCCTCTCCTAAGTTGCTGACTGGTTTAACCCCAAGATTCATTCTTAATTGATTGAATCTATCCTTAGGCAAAGCTTTAGTGAATATGTCTGCGAGTTGATCTTCTCAACTGCAAAACTGCATGTTAATCAATCCTTCTTTCAAGGATTCTCTAATGAAATGATACCTCCCTGTTTATGTGTCTTGTTTTTCTCGGTGGAAAACAGGATTCTTAGCCATTGATATTGCTGACATATTGTCACAATACAATGGTGTTGCCTCAGCCTGCATCTCCCCAAAATCCTCAAGCACAAATCTCAGCCAAATGGCTTGTGCTGTGGCTTCAGAAGCTGAGACATACTCAGCTTCTGCTGTTAACAAAGCCACCGTGCTTTGTTTTACAAAAGCCCAAGAGAAAACACCACCTCCAAAGCTAAAAGCATAACCTGAGGTGCTCCTGCTATCATCCTCACTGCCCCCCCAATCAGCATCACAATAACCAATTAGAGTAGCAGACTTGTACCTCACATACTCAATCCCATAGTCTAGGGTACCTTGAACATATCTCAATACCCTTCTAGCAATTCCCATATGCTTTCTTCGTAGGACCTGTCATGAACCTTGACAGTAAGCTTGCTGAATACATCAAATCTGGCCTTGTTGCCGTCAAGTACAACAAGCTTCCCACTATCCTTCTATACAGCCCTTCATCTGCAGGTTCACTGCCATCCACCTTCTTCAGCTTTTCACCCACAGTAAGAGGAATTGCAACTGGATTGCAATCCTCAAGCCCAAACTTTGTAAGTAAGGATTTAGCATACTTACTTTGATGTATAAACACTCCTTGATTGGTCTGCAACACACCAATCCCTAGAAAATGATGTAGCAGCCCTAGGTCTGACATTTCATACCTTTGCATCATCTCCCTTTTAAACTCAGTCATCAATCTTTCACTGCTGCCAATATACACTATATCATCAACATATATCGATATAATAATCTGACCTCCTTCATTGTCACTTCTAGTGTACAAAGTTGCTTCACTTGCACTCCTTTTAAACTTGCAACTTGTAAGATAGGCATCAATTTCACTATACCAGGCTCTAGGGGCTTGTTTAAGTCCATATAGAGCCTTGTATAGCTTATACACCTTATGACTAGACCCCTTCACTTCAAACCCCTCGGGTTGCTCCACATATACCTCCTCATCAAGCATTCCATTTAAGAATGTTGATTTAACATCAAGTTGGAATAATTTCCAACCCTTTTGAGCTGCCAAAGCAATGAGTGTTCTGATGGTGTCTAACCTTGCTACTGGAGCAAAGGTTTCATTGTAATCCACCCCTGGTTTTTTAGCATAACCCTTGGCTACAAGTCTAGCCTTATGCTTGTGTATGGACCCATCAATATTCAGCTTTGTCTTGAAAACCCACTTCACTCCTATCCCAGGTTTATCAGCAGGTCTTTCAATCAGCTCCCAGGTATGGTTCTTCTCTATCATCTCCAATTCAGTCTTCATTGCATTCTGCCAGTCTTTACTCTTTGCTGCCTCTGAGTAATTTTCTGGATCAATTATACTCATGTGACATCTACTATAAATGTCTTCTAGGCTTCTCATCTTTACTGGTGTTGAACTTGGTGTAGAGGTATTACTGCTGTCACTATCTGCATGTTCAGATTCTGAGTTAGTTTCAGAGTTTAAGTGTGTATACTGAGCTTCTTCTTCAGTCTGTTGCAGCCTCTCCATACTGCTTTCTTGACTGTCTTCAAACACCTGTGATGGTAATACTGAACCCAATTGATTTTCCTTCCAATTCCAGACTTGATTCTCAGCAAAAACCACACTCCTTGACAGCACAACCTTCTTGGACTCTATGATATACACCCTATACCATTTTTCACAACTTCCATACCCCATAAACACCCCTTTTTCAGCCTTACTGTCAAACTTTTGCCTCAAGGCTGCTGGGACATGAGAATAACATATACACCCGAATATTCTCAAATGTTTTATGCCAGGTTTTCTCCCTGTGAAGACTTCAAAAGGTGTTTTTCCTTCCACAACTGAGGTAGGACACCTATTCTGGAGGTATACAGCAGTATTCACTGCCTCTCCCCAGAATTTGAGAGGTATTTCTTTTTCA
The DNA here is from genome assembly GCA_029228465.1 of Salix viminalis. Classification (NCBI taxonomy): domain Eukaryota; kingdom Viridiplantae; phylum Streptophyta; class Magnoliopsida; order Malpighiales; family Salicaceae; genus Salix; species Salix viminalis. Next base: position 2,461,683 of record CM055438.1, read on the forward strand.
AACATCATAGATCTTGCCATCTCACCTATAGTTCTATTTCTCCTCTCAGCAACCCCATTCTGCTGAGGAGAATAACTAACTGTGAGCTGCCTCTCCATGCCTTGACTAGCACAAAACAACTGAAATTCTTGAGAGGTAAACTCTCCACCTCTGTCACTTCTTAAAGTTTTCAGTTTATGTCCACTTTGTGTTTCAACAAGCAATTTAAACTTCTTGAACACATATAATGCATCAGATTTATTTCGAAGTAGGTATATCCAACACATCCTAGAGAAATCATCAATAAAAGTGATGAAATACCTATTTCCACCAACTAATTTTGTTTGCATAGGTCCACATAGGTCTGTATGCACCAACTCTAGTGGATGCTTGGCTCTCCATGCTCCTTTGTCAAAAGGTTCTCTATGTAGCTTGCCCTTGACACAGCCCTCATAGATTTCCTTCACTTCTGTTAGTCTAGGCAATCCCATGACCATTTCTGATTTCTGCATCTTCTTCATACTGACAGGATTCAAGTGCCCCAGCCTCTTGTGCCATGTCCAGAAATCCTCCATCACAGATGTTTTCAAAGCTGCAGGTGCAATGTTTTCCAAGGATAGGGGAAAACATCTATTTCCTCTCATAATAACTCTTGTTATAACATTTGTAAGTGACTGATCATCAAATATTATAGCTTTATTACCTCCAAACAGTATGTAGTACCCATGCTCAATCATTTGACCAACACTTAGCAAGTTCTCATCTAGGCCTAGCACCAGTAGCACTTCCTCAATATATCTGATTCCATGCTTTGTTTCCACCACCAATGTGCCCTTTCCAGTAGCCTGTACAAGATCCCCTGACCCCATCTTCACTTTGCAAGTAATGGTCCTATCAATGTTGATCAAAATTGACTCTTGTGAGGTCATGTGGTTGCTGCATGCACTGTCAACAAACCACACGTTTTCATCCTTCACAGTGGCAGCATGACAAGCATAAAACATGGTGCCTGTACATGCATCTTCTTCCTTTGCACAATTAGCAAGTTGTCTGTTGAGATCACAGTCCTTTTGATTATGTCCAAAATGACTGCACTTTGCACACTTCTATTTTCCTTTAAATCTGCATATTCCATAATGGAATTTATGACATGTGCTGCATTGTGGCTTTATGCTTGGCTGACTACTACCTTCACTCTTGTTGTAGTTGTTGTAATTCATACCAGCCTTCTGATTCCAATTTGAGTTTTGCACATTACTCAAATTTCCTCCTTGATTCCAGTTTCCAAACTTTCTGTGCTGATTCTACCATTTTGGCCATGGTCTCATCTGTGTGCTTTTGTTATGTGAATGACTGCTGCCTTTGATTCTTAGGGAACTGAATGCTCTTTCAATATTCATTACTCTTTCCCTCTCATCATGCATATCTTCCCTTCTATCATACACTTTAAGTGAAGCAATAACTTCTTCACTTCTAAGTGTTTTCAAGTCTTTTGTTTCTTCAATAATTGAAACTATGGATTTATATTTTCTGCTAAGACTCATCAAAGTCTTTTGCAATATCCTTGCTTCAGTTATCTCTTCTCCTAAAGACTTCATGTCATTTATCACTCCAAAGAACTTTGTCAAGTAGTGATCTAGGCTTTCTCCTTCAGCCATTCTCATGTACTCGAATTCAGCTCTTACAGCCTGCAATTTCACCTCTCTAACTTTATCATCTCCTCTGAATTCTCTCCTCAACAGATCCCAAGCTCCTCTTGCTGTCTCTTCATTTCTTATTCTAGGGAAAATGTCATCAGTCAAGGCTCCTTGGATAATACTTAGAGCCTTGGCATCTTTGATTCTTTTTTCTTTAGTCTCAGTAGCAGCCTCTCCTGATTCAGTTTTCTTGTCTTTCGAACCAAAAGCTTCTCCACTGCTGCTTTCATTAGAGACTGGTGCTGATGTATCAACACTTCCAACCACATCCCATAGATCATAAGCTCTGAAGAGTGTTCTCATTTTAACTGACCAAAAATCATAGTTCTCACCATTAAATTGTGGTGTTCGAAGGTCTGATGATCCAGTCATTGTTCTTGTTGTTGAATTCTGATTTGATTGATTTTCTTCCACAGTTTTACGCCCCTTCTTGAATCAGATTAGAGCTCTGATACCATGTTGATTTTGTTGAATTGATTGTTGGGTAATTTGTGGCAGATGAGAAGAAGAAGAAATTTGGGCAGAGAGAAAAAAAGATAAGTCTGTTTTCACTAACTTCGTAGTCTTCTTATTGTATTGAAGTGAATTGCTTACAAAGTGTTTGTCTTTATGCCTCTTATATAGTTGAGACAGAGCACACCCAGCACACACATTATGCATGCTTTACAATCTGAGAACACACCTTATGCATGCTTACTTGTTAGTTAGTTACATCATAACAGAAAACAAACTAACTGTTACATCATCAACTATACTAACTAACACATGCTTTACATCATTAACTGCTGCTGCTTCTTCATATCATTAATCAGCAAGCATCTTCATTTCTTCTGCAATTCTTGTTTAATCCAGGTCAGCAGCTTATCTTCCAACAAAGATTCCAGCTTTGGAATCTATTATCGAGGCTTATCCAGAGTGAAATATCAATTTGTTGTTGTCATAATAATGTCTTAATTGAGTAAACTACGTTTGCGATGCAGCAGTCAATTTGTTGTTGTCATAATAATTTCTTAATTATTTAGGGTGTGTTTAACATTGTTTTTGCTTTTGCGATTGAGGTTGGAAAAAAAACAGTTTAAGAAAAACGTTTTTACTGCGATTCAAAATAAGTTGTGAAGTGTTGGTTAAAATTATGATTGAGTTGGATGTTGAAAAAAAGTAGTTTTAAGTGTTTGGTTACCAAGCTTTTCATATTACTTTTAACTTGTGAAATTAATTTAAAGGGCAGAGACATATATTGCTTTTAACTTTTTGTTTTCTTTTTTTAAGTTGATTTATATGATATTAATAATAATAATAATAATAATTATTATTATTATTATTATTATTATTATTATTATTATTATTATTATTATATAATAATTAGTATAAAACCCACTCCCGTTTGCTCCCATTCATTTCAATCACAAATTATAAAACCCTACCCATCTTTCTCTTCTCCCGCCTCCAGTCGTCACCTTCATTTCAATAATCAGAAAGATTCATAAAAACTCCAACACAACAAAAGCATTGTTATCGGCTCTCTTTTGCTTCTCAACAAGTCCCATGTTGTCCAAAAGCCCTTCCCTCTTCCCTTTACGCTCGCCAAAATTAAATCTTCCTGTTTTCTGGTCAAAATGGCTTGTTTCCATTGATGGGTTTTGCGTTTCAGAGGCTGCTTTCAAATGGGTATAGGTTAGGTTTTTGGATATCTTGTCTTTTCCTTAAGTGGATTTATTTAATGGGTTCTGTAGTGGTTTTGATTGATGAGTTTGGAAGTCAAGTGAGTACATTTTAGATGAATAATATGTGAATGGGTTGTGATTTTGTGGTTTTCATTGTTGATTGTTACTGTTGAATAATTCCCAACGGCTCTTTTTTGATTTGGCTCTCCATCCTTCCCAACGGCGCAGGGTGAGGATGTTTTGGGTTTTTTTTTTCAACGGTAAGTTTTGTATTTTTAAAATTGAATCGTCGTTTAAGCTGAGACCCCAAAACATGAATCGCTATCGTAAAAGCATGTATACTGTTAGGCAACAAAAAGCCTATTCCCACAAATTTAAGGCAACCAAACTCAACTTTTAATCTTTAATTAACCCAGTAGCAGAAAATCAATTATCTTCTTTAATTAACCTCCAAGTTTTTGCTTTCTTTCACCACCGATGCTAATTTAAAAATTGAATGGTGCCCTAAAGCCAATGTAATAACCCATTTATGGGTTATTTCCAAAATTTACTTATATATATATATATATATATATATAGGATGGATTTACAGATGTTTGCACACTCCACAAGTGGGAAGGAGAGAGCTGAACTAGAATGGAAGAAAGAGGTTTCCCTCGCTAAAAGATCGTCAAGATTCCAGCTTTGGAATACACTATCGAGGCTCACCTAGAGTGACAAGTCAATTTGTTGTTGTTATTAATAATATCTTAATTATATAAGCTAGTCTTCAAAACAACAGTCAATAATAATATTAGGCTACATCCCTAACAACAGTGCACACACACACACTCATAAATAAATACTGGTTCTTACAAAGATATATATTTTAACTACATTTTTGTATTTAACATTAGATTTGACAAAGCAATAAAATTATTGATGGAGCTCCCATTTGATCCAATGGCTTTCTTTGCGAGTTGTTCAAGTGCTCTTATATTCTCCCTCATTTTCTGGCCCCCCTCTTGTGAAAGAATTTTATTCAAGCTACTTACCATTCCATGCTTTGTAAAGACTCCATCTTCAACCTTGAGACCAACCTCCCACACATCCTCGATCATGCATCCATTGAGCCTCTGATCGCCGAAAAATGGCCTGCAAATCATCGGCACGCCTCCGGCTATACTCTCTAGCAGTGAATTCCAGCCGCAATGAGTTACAAACACCCCAACTGCTCCGTGCGCCAAGACTTCCGATTGAGGACTCCATGGTACCACGAGCCCCTGCGCGGCAGTTCTGTCCAAGAATCCATGGGGCAAGTGTACCTTTGAGTTGTCCTTAAGTGACCAAATAAACGGTATCTCACTTGTTTCCAAGGCCTCGGCTACTGCCACAAGTTCATGTGGTGGTGGTGTTGCGACGGAGCCGAAGCTAACATATGCTACCGAAGCAAGTTTTTGCTTGTCAAGCCATGTTATGCAACCACTATGTGTCTGCCACAGGGAGGTGGTGCTGACATCAAATTGGAGGGTCCGATGTTGAGAAATCTCTTGAGTTTAGACTTCAAGCACTCTGTTATGCCAGGGTCTAGCTCTTCAAACGAGTTTATGAAGACTGCAGCTGCTCGCGGTAAGGCTTTTCCCATTTTATGCAGCATGATTGAAAAGAATGATTCTGTGTTTCCAAACAGCACTCCTTCCGGCAAATCACATGTTCGGATTTTGGACATTCCTTGAACTAAACTTAATGTTTCATCTTCACGCCCCACCATACCTAGATTTACACAGAGAAATTGTAATCTCTCCCAGGAAATTGAGATCAGTATTAATTATCCCTTTACTTTTGTACTTATTTCCCAATGTTCTTGATTTGGCTCCAATTAAGGCAACTAGCACTAACTAAAACTCCATTTATGTTGACTCATGATCCAAGGGACAAGGATACAGGTCATGTATTGGAGAAAAATCATCATGAAGAAGAACAAGCGCTATGAACAAAATTACTTGTTTTGATACTTCTAATATTATATTAAGGAATTATTGTAACTAAAAAGATTAAACTGTTTGGGGAGAACTGAAATGTGATTTTATATTAATCTAACAAAATTTTGGCAAGAAAAACAATTTAATTGTAATTATTATTATGGGACTGTACCTCCAGCTCCAAAAGTCTCCCTGATGAGATCAGTGTAAACATGAGCAGCGAGCGAGTTAGGTCCTGCGGTCCAAAAGGGCAGCCAAACCACCCGCGATCTCCTCCGCCATCTCACAAGCGAACCAAAAGAAGGCATCACTCACCAGACAACTCACTTTCCTCCCTGTCTCCGACACAGCTACCTCCATGGCCTTCTCGAGGCTCTCACGAGCTGAACTTCATGAACAGCTCAATGCGCTCCAGGGGATTCCCAGAAAACACGTGGCCCTCAGGGACACCATCCGACACGTCGTATGCTTTGATGTTGGACTGCATAAAATCCATGTTTTGCTTGTAAACGGAGAAGATGGAGCTGTTGGATTGTTGGGTGCTGAAGAAGGAGAAGTGTGTGCTTGGAGAGGAAGCGGCTAGGCGGCGGACGACGGCGAGTAATGGAGCGGCGTGGGTGCCGAAAGGGAAGGCAAAGACGGCTACATGATTGGACATTGTGAGGAGCAATGAGGGTAGCGAGAGAGAGACGGTGTTTGATGATGGGATAATTAATATTGTTTTATAGAAATAAAATTGGTATAAAATTAAATTTTCCGTACACCGACTATTGTAGCTACTTACCAAGTAGTTGAGAAGAGATCATGAACTTTTCGTGTCAGGCTACAGCTGGTAAATAAAAATATAAAATATTTACTTATTTTATATTTATAATTATTTGGGGAAGTAGCTAGCACATGTTCTGAATCTGATGCTCAAATTTTTTTTTATTTTATTTGGGAAGTAGCTAGCACATGTTCTGAAACATGATACACAAGTTTCCAATGATCAACCAGCTTGTCTTCTTAACTGATCATGCTTATGGTTGAAAAGCAGTTAATTATGACAGCTGTTAGATTCTTTCATTGGCTTGCTCGATTTAGAGGTCAAGTCATTGAATAGTCAGATAAACTTGCGGGTTATTACTTATTAGACGAATTTAGGCTTTAACTTTTTTCTTTTTGATTTTTTAAATTTCTAATTTGGTTCGGTCAATCTAATAACTTTATGTTAAACCATCCCATCATCCTTCAAGGTTGACCGAGTGAATATTCTAAATAATTAAAATTTTAATAATTATTTTAATAATTGTAACCTTTCAAATTAAAAAAAAAGAGCCATATTTGGCTTTAAATAACCTGTTTAAATTATTTTTTATTTTAAAAGAATTACTTTTTATTTTAAAAAAATTATTTTTAATATGAACACATCAAAATAAATTAAAAAAATTAATTTAAAATAAAAAAAAATCTCCGACCTGCCGGATTCGAACCAGCGACCTAAGGATGGCTATTAGGGTTTCACCTACTACAGTCCTCCGCTCTACCAACTGAGCTAAGGTCGGTTTTTGCTGACAATAGAAGAATACAATAATATATATTAATATATTTGAGAAAGCATCCATTTTTGTTAGTCACGCCGTCAGTGAATGGTTAATTAATATCATAGAAGTATACGAGCCGATTTGCCCGCTTCGCTGGGCTTTTTTATCTATATAAAAATTAATTGATTTTATAAATATTGTATTTTATTATTTTTATATTTAATTAGTATAATTGTAATTAATAAAATTTATTGAAAATGGTTTTTTTCAACCAAAATGTGATTGAATATTGCAATTGCTAAAAAACTTTTGATAAAATTTGTTAGAAAATTTGCTAAGAAGGTGAAATGATTTATTATAAATTTGTTGTCACGGATACTCTAGTTTAAAAGAAATAAAGAAACCCGGTTAAAAAAGAACAACTGACTTGGACACTAAAAATAAAAAATACACGTGAAAGAAAGGTCATCGTTTCTTAAAAGGAAAAAAAAAGAGTCTAAAATATAAATTTAAATTCAAAGCCAAAGTTTTTTTTTATAAGATTTATTCATCATATTATTATATTCAATATATTTAAGAATACCGATATTAATTTTTTTTTGCAAGAAATCGTAGGTCATTTGTTTTCTCTCTATATATATTTTTAGACGATAATATTAAATAAATATTAAACATATATACTTAGTCTCACATACTATATAGTGTGATCGAAATGGAAAGTGATTTTTATATTTTTAAATTGTAGATAACCTAGATAAATTTGAAAAAAAATATGAGTTGCCTTTTTCCTAGTAATATTAGATCTGATACATTATAAATAAAAATATTGTATTTTTTTAAAAAAAGAAATATTTTTTTTTGCGTGCTATAATTATTTATTTGCCGTCTAAAAAGAATAGTGTAGTCGAAACGGAAAGTGCCTCGTATATTTTTTAATTGTAGATAATGTAGTCAAATTTGTTTACCTTTTGTTTTTTTGAGTTGTATTTTTTCCTGGGTAATATTAGATCTTAAATATTAAAAATTCAATTTGTTTTTTTTTAAGAAATAAACTTGAACAAAAGAGCACAAAATTAAAATTCACAGCTATTTTTTCTATTTTATAAGATTTATTCATCATATTATTATATTAAATGTATGTAAGAATGCTGATATTAATTTTTTTCCTGCAAAAAATCCGAGTTCATTTTTTTTCTCTTTATATATTTTTAGGCGATAATATGCAATAAATATTAAAACATATAATAATAACTTGTTTGCTGTTTAAAAGGAATAGTGTAATCGAGACAAAAGTGACTTGCATCGTTTTTTAGTTGTAGATAACCTAGGTAAATTTATCTATTTTTTATTCTTGAGTTGTCTTTTATCCCCAGTAATATTAGATACAAAATGATTATTGCTATTATTGCAAAAATAATTAAAATTATCAAATTATCCCGAAAGAAAAAACACTCAAAAACATTAATAAAAGAGTAAGCAAGAAAAAGAATATATTATTATTATTATTATTATTATTATTATTATTATTATTATTATTATTATTATTATTATTATTGTGTTAATGATGAATAAAGAACAGAAATAAATAAAAAGAAAAAAAATCATAATAACTTAAAAAAACATAATTATCATGGTGGAAAATTCATCTAATTTGAAAATAATGATAATAAAACCAATAAAAAAAATTAAAAGAAAGAGCACATAAAAAAATATAATAGATGATAAAACAAAAAAAAAATTATTAGCTGAAAAAATCATTTAATTTAATTTTTTTAAAAAAAATATATGTTCTACGTTGCGGGCTAAGTAAAAAATAATTGTCACTATTCAATACTCTTTGAAAATGTGTTTTATATTTTTTTTATTTTAACCGGAATTTTTATTTGTTTCTATTCTTTAAATATGTGAAAAATAAACGAAAACAGATTTGAATGCTTATCAAATAATTGCTATGTTTTTCGTAATAATTTCTATTTTGAATTTATTTTCTATTTGCCTGGTCTTAGATTTCGCTCAATTGTTTTTATTGTTTTACTAATTTCTGCCACTTTCATTCATTAGAATAATAATAAGAAAAGAAAAAGGAAAAGCAACTGTCTGGGACAGTTGCTTTTCAAATACCATTCATTAGAATAATAAAAATTAAAAAAAAAGAAAAAAGAAAAAAAAAGGAAAAGCAAATAACAACAAACGTAATAATTAAAAAAAAACAAAAAAAGGAAAAAAAAAGGAAAAGCAAATAACAACAAACGTATTTCAAAATTGATGGCGGAGGGGTTCGATCCCCTGTTTTTTTTCGTCATTTCCAGCGCGCAGGGCGCAGGGGGCCGCTCGGCCACATGCTTTTTTCATCATTTACACCATAGAAATGATAAAAATAATCTCTATGAAAAAAAAAAAAACAAAGACAGTGCACATACACACGCGAAGCAAGGGTGAAAAATGGTCAGTCTACAGTGCACATGAGTGTAGGTGCACAGTGGTTTGCCGAGCTGTTTTAGCTCTTTTACTAATATGTGCACAAATAAGTTGTGCTGTGCAACAGTTAAGCAAGGATATTTGAAAATGGCATATATTATCATTATCACTTTCTTGATTTTCTAGGCTTAAATTTAATGTCAATGGAAATACAAAAAGGATAACACCCAAAGAAAAAATATGATTGAAATAGAAAACTATTTTCCATTTTATTTTATTTTTAACTAATTTTGAAGAAAAAAAACTAGAAGGCGTTGGTGTTTTATTGTGTCCCTAAACACATATCACTATGGATTTTTAACAGTGAAATTACCCTAGAGTCTCTTAGTCTGAAGATTTTAAACTTCGGTATCAAGGTTATTTTAGACATTTTTTAGAGGACATATGTGGCATTTATAGATTGTTTGGGAGTGTATTGAACTTTTCCGTGTTTATTTGCATAGTAAAACAACCTATTTACCTATATGCACCAACAAAAGCACGAAGGCTGAATGAGGGTATTTTTTTTAACTTATATTAAACATTTCGGGTGAGAAACGAACTGGGTGTTGGAGGAGATGGTAGTGTAGGTTTTACACGTTTTGTACACAGTGAAACTACTTAAATACCCTCAGAAACGACAAAAACAAATGTCTGACACTACGGTACTTGCTCTCCCAATTTTTTTGTGGTTATCACTTACACATGGATGTTTAAGTAACTTGGTATTTTTTTTATTATTTTTCCTCAAGGTTACTACAGGCGTGTCCGTCGGATGCGCCGTAAGGTTTCATGCATATGCACCTTTCAAGCGGCTCGTATGGTGTCAGTAGATGGTTGAAAATATTTGGTTTTCATGTCCCTAGGTGCGCGCCATGTGCTCTTTCTCCTGGTGGTGAGCGTGTCGTTGTACGAAAATTGGAGGAGCACCGGTGGTCGGTTTTCTTCTTTTTCTCCTTTTCTCTCTCATGTAGCAGTAAAATACATGTCAGTCCTCTAAGTTGTTGTGTGTTTCATTTCGATCCCTATTTTTTAATTTCTTTTTTCTTCCTGGTTCCTTTCAATAAAAGTTTTGATTGACCAAATAATACAAGTTCAAATATCAACACTTTTATTTCAAATGGAAAGAATCAGTGATTAGTTTATTTGAAAAACTTATTCAAGATTGACAATTTGGAAAATATTATTATTATTATTATTATTATTATTATTATTATTATTATTATTATTATTATTATCAAAAACATAAAAATGTCCATTAAAAACACGACCATCTTATTGAGACACAAGATTTCAGATTTTTTTTGTTTTCAAATCAGACAATCTTTCAATCACCGGTGGATTCTTGATCCTTCAACTCTTGTGTTTGATATTGCATTTTAAAAATATTTAAAAAAATTTAATTTAATTTATTTTTACTTTAAATTCAAAGTTTTTAGTGATTTTAGAACATTTTCATATGCTGATATGAAAAATATTTTTTTTTAAAAAAAAACATTTCAATGTATTTCTAAACAAAAATCATTTAAAAAAAAAACCTTAATAATACTTTCTAAACAGGCAATTAATACATAACTTTGTGCTGCTAGTGTATTTCTAAAAGTCCATTGATAATTCAACTGCTTAAGGGAAATGAGAAATCACAAATACACAAACACAAAAAATAAAAATAAAAAATCAGCGGAGATTTTTAACAAACATGTGATGGGCACAGTATAAGATACAGAGATTAGTTAGACATGGGTTTTGCTTTTGTTTTTTAGACTTGGCAATTACTGGCCCAGTTTAGTTATTTCGATGGGCTTTTGATCACTGTATGAGAAACCCATTTTTTCCACTCCCATATCACTGTGGGATTTATTGCTTCCCAGACCAGTATGAACAGTTTGAAGTTTTTCACGACCTCATCACTTAGTTGAGTTAAAAACTAATTTTAATCATTGAATTTATAATTTAAATTAGACCAAGTAAAAAAAGTCTGTAATTTAACAGATACTTTTGAATATTATCCATAGCTTCCAACTAAAATAAGATAAATAAGAAGCGTTAAGCTATTCTTTGGGAATTAAGGGCATGTTTAGGGAGGGACGGTTGTTGTTTTTTACAGTGCTTTTCATTTAGAAATATATCAAAATGATATTTTTTTAATTTTTTAAAAATCATTTTTGATATCAATACATCAAAATGATTTAAAAACACCCAAAAAAATTCATTTAAAATGTAAAAAAAAAATAAAAATTTAAGGAAACAGCGATACAACCACCCTCTCAAACAGTTTCTAATTATGAATTATACGGTGATTAGGATTCTCTTGAAAAAGCATGTTCACGTTTGACATTTTAGGAAAAGGAAAGAGAAAAAAATATATATTATTAGCCGGAGCTTGACGTCTTGGATGATGTAAAGATATCCTACACCTCTCTATCGTTGACCTTAAAACTCTCATTGAATTGGCTTGAAATTGATGCATAGATTAAGGAATAATCACGAATAAAAGGAAGACGCATGCGAAGTATTGATATTAGGGTTAGAAAAAAATTGAAAAAAACTAATTTATAAAAAATAAATTATTAAAAATATTTGATTAAACCGGTTAGAATATTTTAAAAAATTTCTGATCTAATTTAGTTTAAGTTTTTTAAAGCTAAATCTTATTAACTATAATCGAATCGGTATAAATTAAAAAAAAATATACTATAAAAAATCCTTATATTCTAAAACTAATACGGGTTGGTTTAAACCGATTTAAGTTTAGTTCTAGTTTTTTTTGTAATCATGATTTTAATTTGATTAATTATATAAATAAAAACCAAATTTAATCTAAAATGATCAACCATAACATCCTGCGACAAAGAAGGTTGCTTACGTAGTCAAAACATACCTAACCTAACCTAAGAAAGATTATTAGCAAATAAAACTGCAAGAACATGTGACTTGATCCACCTATCGACCTTTTTATAGATTAAGTAGCCTAGAAGGATGAGAAAGCGTAGGTTCGAGAGAAAATTGTTTCAATTCAACATGAGTATTTGATGGCTTGAATCCAACTTAATTATTCAAGAAAAGGTACGACAGAAGAATCTTTTTAATCAAAATATGCCCAACTCAAGTAGAGAACTTCAATCACAATGACTGAAAATATTATTTCTTGTATATGAACGAGTAAACCTCATGTTATTTGGGTTTTTATAAGGAGCACGTCTTAATTTGAACTTGAAATATGTTGCACATATCACAAGTTCTCTGTCATCACGTCACGTCCCTTGGGGACGATTGAAAATATTATCCTTCAATGATATAATATGGAACATGGATCCGGTTGTTGGATACATTAAGTGTCTGATTGATCTTATTTTTTAAAGTGTTTTTCGTTCAAAAATATATCAAAAAAATTTAATATTATTTTTCATATCAGAACATGAAAATAATCTAAAAACACCAAAAAAATTTAATTTACAATTAAAATAAAAAAATCATTTTTAAAAAAAAAGCACAATGTCAAACAAAAAAAACAATTGACACAACTACATCTTCAAGAGTCATGGGGCAACTAGAAATGTTTTTCACATTGTTAACTGTTTTTATCCAACTTGAGATATTATATATAGGAAAACGATCCAAGTTGAGCTTATTAATGGGATAAGATCCAATATATAGGAAAAACGATACGGGTCCATTGTGTGAAATAAACAAGAAAAGTGGCTACCCCATCAAATTGAGCCTTTATTTTTGGACTCTTTTAATAATTATATAGGTTTTGTGGGACGAATTCTATATATAATTTTACGATTTAATAACACTAGTTAGCTTTTATCATCATATATTATACGTTTGGTCATAGTGGTATCATGCCAAATCAAGTGGGACTGTGATATTTACGTATATGATGTATAAGTATAAGATGACTTCATTTTCCAAATATAATCTAAGTGACATACAACCAATCTGTTCCTTCCATTTTTTTTTGACAGTAGAGGAAACCCTAGTGTACAAGCTAGTGATGTTGCTGACAGGTGGCATTCCAGAGGGACCAAAACCCTAGTTTGTTGTTTATAAAATCTAAAATGGTTGCACTTTTCAGATCAATCGATGTTATTTGCGTGGATAAGCTATGAAAGCAAGTATGACCACAAAGTGGATAACAAGTTGATAGCACTTGAAAACATAGAAGCTAGCTGCTATCCACATGGCAGCGTGGCAGAAAATAATATAAAATATATTTTAAATACTCACTTGATAATTTAAGTTTTTAAAGTGAAATATTGTTTAATATGATATTAGAGTTTTATTGATATAACAATCACGAGTTCGAATCTCATCATGCTCATTTTATTTGATAAAAATCAAGAACAAAAAAGTATAGTTTTGTGCAAATTTCAAACTTAAAGGACTTTCATTTGAAAAAATATTAGAAAAATAATATAAATAATATTTTGACATCAACATATTAAAATGATATAAAAATACCAAAAATATTAATTTAAAATAAAAACTAAAAATAAATACATATTTTTATATATTTTAATATGTTGATGTCAAAATATTTTTTTAAAAATATATTATTTTGATATATATTTATGAACGAAAAACACTTTGAAACCGTATTCTCAAACAGACTTGTAGTGAATTTTGTAGTTTGAAAATCATAGTTTTAAAAAACATTGTATATAAATATAACAACAACAACAACAACAACAACAACAACAACAATTTAAGATTGCAAAAGAGAATTTTCAATAGAAACCATACAAAATTATAATGTATTAATTAATCAAATACTTTTAAATTTATAATTAAAACAGAATACAAATTGCATCCATTGAGCCACAAACAAACAAACAGAGGTAAACACATCTACCTACCGAATTCCTTGTAAGAAAATGAAAATTTAAAACCTAAAATCCAAAATCCAACTAAATTCAACCTAGCCATTGATTGTCGAAAACATTGAGCTTGATTAGGTGTCCACTTAAATGGAGCACACAGAACAGAAGCATGCACAAAGCCACTGGTACAGGCATGTGATTATGGGCCATAAGTGTTTAGATAGATGGTTTTGGAAATTGCACCTGCCAAAAGTCAAAACAAACCACAATTATAGTGGGTGTGTGATGATTGATTTACGAGTGGTGTTTCACACTATATTTTAAAATTATATTTTGATATTAAAAATATTTATAAAAAAAATATTATTTTTATATATTTTTAAATAAAATATATTTTTAAAATTAACATCAACCATAATGTGTTGATGCAAGCACACACAATTATAGTAACTCCCCCCTGGTTTGAGAACTAATCTTGGAATGGAATTTCGTAATTGTTATAAATAGGTGTGAGAACTTATTTTTTTAATTTTTGTTATTAATTTACATTAACTATATGAAAAGGTTTTTAAGAATGAAAGTATCATCATATTTCATGATATAATGATAATTACAAAATATATTGAGTGTTTTTTCATTCAGAAAATGTATTAAAATAATATTTTTTATATATTTTTGTAAAATATTTTTGATATATAAAAATGAATTAAAAAATACCAAAAAAATTTAATTTCAAGTAAAAACTAAAATAAGTTTTTTTTTAATTTTTTTCAAAAATGCTTTTAAAACAATGTCAAACACACCCTAACTAATGAACCATGAATCATATGTTATTGTATCATTTAATAAAATAATTTTAATAAAAGAGTAAATATTTTTAAAGAATAGGGTTGTATGAATTTTCCAATATTTTATGGTGAACATGTCTGCTAATGAAAAAAAAAGATTAATAATGATCCATAAAAATGTTGATAATCTAAAAGCACATTCTCATATTCATGTGCTTTTAGTATTGTAATTCAATTTGCTTTCTAAAATATTTTTTTACTGTAATAATATCATTTTAAGAGTTTATTGATGAATTTGATGTGTTGATATAAAATAAAATAAAAACTTGGAAAACAAATCATTTTCAATATATTTTCAATCAATTGAAAATACTAAGCATCATATTACCAAATAGAATTATCTAGCAAGCTTGCAAAATTATCAGTAATTTCCTCATTTTCAATGATTTCATAATATTCAAGAGAAGTTTACACAATCTAAATGAAGATCAAAGTTGATGAGCCTCTAATCCTATACACCTCAAGGACCTCATCCATCCATCAGTCTACACAGAATGTCCCATTAACCACTTAAACAGCAGCAAGAACAAGAGAGGACTAACTCACATACTCTATTTTCTGATCAAACCACACTGACTGGCTAAAAATGAGCTTGGTTATGAGAAAGAACTAGCTAGATTCGTCAGACACAATGCCCTGCCATCAAGCAGGAAACCCAACAAAAAATGGAGGATTTAGTGAGCAATCAATCCCTGTCAGCTGGAGGTTCAAAAGGTCAAATCTTCAAGCTATGGTTTTAGCCACGCCTAATCCCAGTGAAGTAATTGAAGTCATGGTGCTGGACCATTAGCTGCTTCAGCCATGAATCTGCCACACTTAAAAGTGAGTCTAGCCTCTCTTGGTCGCGGCCGCGATTGCCTAAGACCCACAAGTCCCCTTGCATCTTGTAAGTGGCCAAACCAAATGGAGATAGAGCGATGATCTCCCCTTCCTTTCGCTTCTTTTCTGGGCTCTCGATGTCATCGTCTACATCCATATCTATGTACCGAAAACACGTACTGAATAAGCGAATCGATCAACGTATACAGCTTCTAAATAAAGATCGGAAAGGGGGCAGAAAAGGTACCTTGAAAAGATGATGAAAGGGTGTGGTATGTCAAGAAACATGTGGACAGGTCCTTTATGGTTCTTCCCATTGGAATGTGATAGATTGGATACCTGCAAATAGTTGACCATAAATGATTCACTGTGTTTAATATAAACATGTTGATGAATAAGAATAAGAATAAGAGAAGAATCGCTCGTTAAAGCTTATCAGGAATCCTGCCATGAAATTGAATACCAGGGAAAACAATCAGGCACCATGTTAAATCATGCCTTGCGTATGCTTTAATTAACTTGATTAGTTTGATTACTTGTGGTGTGAGTTCATGTAAGAGAGAGATTGAGAAACCAACCAAGCAACTGCCATCCAACTAGCTGGTGAAAGATCTACACTTCTCAGTGACAATAAGCCCGGAAATCGTCCAGCTAATTCATTAATCTGTAAGCAAAAGGCCAAGAAGGTGCGTTGGAATCCAAGCTTCTAAACAATGTGAAGGAAACAACAGTACTAAAAATCAGCTCAGATTTAAAAAGTCATTTTGCTGATGATATCTTTGATTCTTCTTCCAGATAACAGTATAAAGCTAAAGAGACAATATCCATCAAACTGTGCGAATATATGATCAAGAAACACTGTGATGAACTTAACAATGAAAGATCAGCTCAAGAACTTGTAGTTTCTTTTTTCAAAAGTCAAAAAGTTGCATTTCCTCTTTACTAGATGCCTATCATGAAAAGGATGTGGAATGATTCCCAACGAATCAATGGATTTTTCCTTTCCCTTGAGCAATCAAAAGAATATTGGGTTAATGAAGTTGAATAAAACGCTAGACGAAGTCAAGAACATTAGATTGAAAAAGGCTGCAGCAGTAAGATTTGCACAAGAGCCAAAAAAAAAAAAAAAACACTAACCTTGTCCATCAAAGGAACTCTTCCATAAGGAGTTGATCTCTCAAAGTGCTGAAAATATGGGCGCCCCAATATACCATTTGAAGGCCAAGGATTGTCTTGCTCTGACCGTCCTTCCTCTGATGAGCATCCATCATACCTCCATAGCTTGTCACTCCCACTATCATCACTCCAAGAATCGCTGAAGGAGTCCCTCGTTTCTCCATCACCGGACTCGGTGTCTTCCCTAAAAACACCAATCAAAACCATTTCAAACACAAATTTCTCAGATTCATCTACTTAAAGATGAACACTCAAATATCACATAATTCACCATCCCAATTAGAAAGTTACAAACTTCCCACAACAGAAGGGGACTGGTTGCAACAGTTGGTCAGAAATAAATAAATAAATAATGAACTAGTGCATCTGGGATTTTGAAAGATTTCTATGATCTCATAACATACAGTTCATTCGTTTCAAAAGGAACATAAAACCAAGAAAATAAAGTGATACCTGAAACTGTTGACTGAAGAATCGCTTGTCAAAATTTGGATTGCAGAAAGATAAGGGACATAGTACTGAACCAAAGTTTCATCATTGTTCAAGACAATAGGAACTCCAGCCCCATAAGCACTCCATTCATCATAACAATTCCATAGATCACCCAATGTAAAATACTTCACTGTGTCTCTCTCCCATGGGTGCCATGACCTGTTTAGATTTCTAATCTCACTCTAAAACACAAAATAAACACAAACAAAACAATTAGTCAACAAAATCAAACACAGCTCAATTTGCACAAAAAAAAAATCATCAAAGGCAAAAAAAACAAACCTTTGTTAGGGATTGAGATTGGACTAGCGGGGTTGTGCAATGAAGGAAGCAATCGAGGTTTGAATGCATTGACCCCTTTTCAAAAACCATGATTCTAGACAAAAGGAGAGGAAATTTCAGAGTCAAGGCGTTTTCCTCTCGTCCCTGCGAGCAAAAACGGAGGAGAGGTAACAGAGAGAAAGGAAGAGAGAGTGAGAGATTGTCGGAATATGATTTCCCTATTGAATGAAAGAAGCAGAAATGATAGGGGATTCTATTTTTGACGTTTGGACATCTAAATATAAGGCAAAAAAAAATCTTACTTTTTCCCTATCTTTATCGCACATAAACTAAATAAATAAAAACTCTTTCGCTGGCAGAAAAAGGAAGAAATGGCAATGTTATAAAAATAAGATAAAATCTTTTTCAGGTCACCGGAGTCTAAAAATCCCGGTAAGAGTCTTATGCTTCAAATCGGACACTAAAACATTCTCTCTCAAGTGGGAATTACTTCTCTGTTTTATATTGTCCTGTTTTTTCCTTCAAGTAAACTCGACCCTTACTCTAGAAAACAGGGACACTCTGCTTTGATCAATGTTGAAGAAACAAAATTACTTGTCTTGATAATCAAACAACAGAAAAACTCGACGTTAATTCTTCAAGTTAAATCAAAATGGTGATGCGTGTTAGAGAGGGGTGTCTGTATCAGGTAGGGTGTTGTCTGTCAGGAATATCCAATCGGACGAGAAACAGAGAGTTATTGGTTCCTGGAGAGGGCGGGGGGAGGGGCATATGGACCTCCGTCAATAATTAATAAGGAATCAGAATACCATCAATGGCTCGCATCTCTCTCATCGGAAGAAGGGTTTTTTTTTTTATTATTGTTGTTTTCTCTTTTTCAGGGGAGAATTTTTGTAAGAATTTTAGTTGGATTTGTTCGTTGGCTTTTGTGCCAAGCAGAAGGGGATATTTATTTATTTATTTATTTTGAATTAATCAAGAAATGCAACAAATGTTGAAAGAATAATAAGTCCGGTCAACAAAAGCTCGTTTATATATATATATAAACTTTTTTTCATGATGAAGGTTATTATTATAGGTTTGTTTATGCCGTCACGTTATATTATTTGTAAGAAAATTAAATATTTTTTATTTAATTTAATTTTTGAATTGTTTTGATACACTAATATTAAAAATATTTCTTAAGAAAAATATATACTATTTTAATATAATTTTAAATAAAAAGAATATTTTAAAAAAATAATTATTACCATAATAATTTAGTATGGAATTCAAGAATTTCTTATAAAAAAAGATTCATTTATATTTAAAAATAATTAGCATAAGATATAGGAATAATATCTGAAGATTTCATGGCATAAAAAATCTTATTTTACTCTTAAATATTATATAGTATCTCTAATTCAATTCAATAATTTCCTAAAGTAAAAACACTTTTTTTTTCTTCCAACCCTTACCATGTCAACGTTATAGAATCTTGTTGACCATCCTATTCATATCACGTGGCATGTGTTGACACGTTAACTCCAAATTATTAACAATATCTAAACCTTTTATATTATCTATTAAATAATTTATTAGCACGTGTTCCTCTTATACTAAATACAAGAAAATATTTTATCCCAAATTTCTAAAAATAATATCACGTGACTCTATTAATTAATCTATTTGGCAATGACACTCATATGTGTTTTTATATTAACACATAAAAAAATGCTATAACTCCAAATTAAAAATATTTTTTAATTTATAATATATATTTTTATATTAACACATAAAAAATCATTAATTTTTAAATAAAAAATCATTTTAAAAACACATTGATCATCCCTAGCAATGGCATATTTAAGTCCTCCAAAAGACATGACATGATGATAGAAAGTTTGCGATCTACATAACAGGTCTCGAGTTCAATTGGATCGTGCACTTTTTCACAAGAACTTGGAACAACCAGAATTTTACTCGCTCATCCAAACTTATAAAATACACTTTTCCGGAAAATAGAATTTTCCTCACATCCAAGTTATTGATTTAAGGAATCTACGTCAGAATTTCACTTAAACATATCATGGAAAGCATTAAAAATCAAAACTCATTTGTATTTTTTTTAAAGCATTTCCCTAATTGGATTTACAGTAATTAAAGCTATGTTCTATAGTATTAATGGCATTATCTTAGCAAAAGATAGAGTAGATCTCATCATGCCATTCAAACCTGCCTGTATTTGCCAACGTATCTCACCAAAGTTAAAGCTAAAGTGTAGTGTGATTAAGTGCGATGCTTTGAATAATATTACATCAGTTTTCTATTTTAGGAGGATTCCATTCTATATATATATATAAGGATAAAATAGAATAGCACTCAAGCCAAGAGAACTGAAAATTTAAAAATAAGAAAGGAAATTGTTTTTATTTATAAAAATATATTATAATTAAAAATAAAAAGATATGAAGCTCAATTGTTAATGAAGTTATAATACATTAGGGCTAAATTTCAATTGTGAATTTCGTTTTGTGGTGCAAAATATTTCTCAATGAAAATATTAGAGAATCTATCAATTTTAATAAAATATTTTAAAAAAAAAGAATCCAAAAATAAAAATTATAACCCTAGAAGCTCTCAATTATAACAATGAAAGGAAAATGGTATTCATGGAGCAGGCGTGGAGAGATTTATAGTGACAGATAGAAGCTTAATCTTTAATAGAATAATGGTGTGGGGTCCTTGCTTTGACTATTCTGTGCTTCTTTATGGGTGGATCATGGATTAATGGCACGTCATGCATTTTCATCCACAACCTTTTCTATAAATTATATCTATATATATATATAATGGCACGTCATGCATTTTCATCCACAACCTTTATATATATATATATATATATATATATATATATATAAGGAATATGGAGTTATTTTTGGAAAAATAGGTGGAGGCGGCTTTTAAAAATTTTAAATGTTGTAAAATGTATAATTTACCTCATAATTATTAAATTATGATTAACTTAAATTATGATTATTTCATTTCATTTTATTTTATTTAAAAAAAAAGGTATCACTGGTGGTTATCTTTAATTGAGAGATATTGACGACACCACATTAAATCAACATCTAAGAATAAAGTAATTGTCGCATTAATTAATTAGGTGCCCTAAACCAAGCTAGAGGTTGATTAGCTCGTAATGTTTTTCAAAGTTAATAAATTCCGTTTAATAAGAAAGTTGATCCAAAAGAATTTATGATTTGCAGTTCAAAAAATCTAAATTTTAAATTAAATAATAAAAAACATTAATTCTTTAAAATCTATTTATTCTAATTGACTATAATAATCACTCAATCAAATTCAATATTTAAACTAATTATATATATTTTTTTAAAAAATAATAATTTTAATATAAATAATTAACTGTAACCATCCATGGAAGAATGCACGAAATAATCTCCATTAGTAGAGCATGCTCGTGATAATAAGCATCGTTGAAGGCGATGCTCCACTCAAGGATTATTCCTAAGAATGCATAAAGAAATTTATGGCAGTAGAGTGGCACACATTCATGAACTGTTTAAAATGAATATTACATTAATTAATAGTTACGTATTTACCTATATTTTAAATTTTAAAAAATAATGATTTTATATGTATTTTTTTATGCGACTAAATCTCACCCTCAGAAAAACATATTTTGTAATCCTAAATAAATAAATAAAATCTTGGTTCTCCCAAACTATATCCGGTCCATGTCTACATATCTCATTGCATATAATCTATCTTTAAAATGTTTTGCTGTCTTCTATAGTTATTTTATTATTATAATCCATTCTACGCGTGATAAGTTTTGGGAAAAAATCTAGCATTTTATTTTTTAATAATAATAATAATAATAATAAATTGATATGATAATTATTTTCTTGATCGTGCATGAATCTACAATTGATAAGGACATAAAAAATCACTTAAATGATTTTATTGTCGATTTTAAAAAAAAGCCTGTCCAAAACTGTTTAGTTGAAACTCCACCAACAAAAAACTATTATTTTTTAGATTAAGAAAACTAGGAATTTGACAAATAGGAAAGAAAAACATATAAAAACAAAGGGAGGGTTAGAAATAAATTATATTGTTAATTTGGGGTTGATATGCAATTAGTAAGCTAACTTGTATTAGTTTGCTGCTCTTTATTTTAATTAAATTGATGTTGCAGCTACGATATAGTTGGTTCTTAGGTGATGTGGAGCTTGGTCAGCTTGCATCGACAATTTTATATGATCCGGACACTTTTTGACAAAAGTGTAATAAACTGTTGAGTTTGATCTTTAAGATATTTTTTATTTAAAAATGTTTTAAAATAATTTATTTTTTTATTTTTTAAAAAATATTTTTAATATTAACACATCAAAATGATATGAAAACACCAAAAAAAATATTTATTTTATATTAAAAAAAATCTTTTTTTTTCTTTTCAAAAATATCTTTGAAACACAATACTAAACAAGACTTGATAATTATCACATATATGGGGAAAAGCATCAATTTAATTTGTAGTATTTCATTTTTTTGAGGGAAAAAAAATTGAAAGTAATGAATTTTCTCAATTGTAATTAATAGCAAAATATGCTCCGGGTTAATATGTCCTTAAAATCGATCCTAATTTCAGTTGAAATATAAATCGATTTAAAAATATTTTATTTATATATATATATATATATATATTATCACATGATTTGGAATTACATTTCAATCTATATCATTTTAAGCAACGGGTTTATAATATAAATTAATCATGTCATATCATATTATCACACACATTGTTTTTTGGTGCTTTTCGGATTTATAAAAATGTAATAATAAAGGATGAATTGACGATCACATAAAAAAATTGTAATTTAATTGATTTTAGATAAATGAGAATAACATTTGAAAACAAAAATAAAAATTTTATTACAAGTATTAGGATGTGTCTTTTCCAAATCTTGTTTTAAAACTATAACAATCAATTTTATAAACATTTATTATTATATTTTTATCTTTTATCGCTTTAATTAAACACATTTTTTCTCTCGAAACCAAATACTATCGACGACTTTATTTCCTCTTGAAGTTGATATATATCATTTAGCTAGATCCCTAGATATCAACGTGCAAAAATTAGTTGAAATTTAAGTCAATAAACCATTTAATTTAAAAATTTTAAGTTTGTTAGGTGAATTTCTAAAATATAATTTATATTATTTTTTAACATATTATTTCAACTGAAAACTTTTTGGGTTTGGAATTTACACACAAATATATATATTATATTTTATTTATTTTTTATCAAATAGAATAAAGATGACGAGATTTAAATTTATAATTGTTATGTCAACAATACTCTAATATTATGTCAAAAAACTATATCACCTAAGATTCAACTGATAAATGAGATTTGAAAAGTATAATTTATATTATTTTTCAATATAATTAAGTTAATCATGGACGGTCTTAAAAAATTTTTTTTTGGTACGTAACTCGTTTTTTTTTGTGTCCAAGAACAAACATACAATAGGTTACTAGCTAGGCTTCTATTGTTTAATAAAGAGAGGAAGAACATGTAACCAAAAACAACATAAAAGACCGAAGACTTTCCCATTTGTAGTTCACAATTAACGTGCTTCAATTGTAGAATTTTGTTACCTTCTACATATGAGTGTTTCACTCATTGAAAATGCAAACCACATTTTAATTTATTATTAATAAAATAGAAACTCCTGTCTCTAGACAAAATCCACGGCCAAATTTATGGATAACTTAATATATATATATATATATATATTATGATTGCCTTTCATTTTGACAATAAAATATTCCAACAGATTTAGCGAGATAAAGTTAGGTGTTTTCATTGAATATATATTGCTTTATTTACATCACAAGTTGTTTTACACAAATTTATCAATACCGTTTTGGTTGGTGTTTTAATTTTTTTAATTTGAATAAAATATTTTTGATTTTAGAGCTTTTTGGCATGTCATTTTAGGGTTGTACTTATATATATATATATATAATTAAATATATTAATTAAAAAAATAGTTTAAATTCAAAAATAAAATTATTTAGAATTGTGCAATTTCATGTTAATCTAACGGTCATATTAAGAGATATGATTGATATTGTAAAATTATTTATTATTTAATAAAAATATATTATTTGGCCAAAACAGAATGGGTGCGTTTTGGCCGGTATTTGGCCGAAAAATCCTGAACAAGCCAAAATTTAAACCAAGATAAAAATAACATTGTTTTATCTTTTTTTTTTAACTAGTACAAAATATTTTGGCAATTTGACCTAAATAGAAACAAAACCGACAACTATGATTTTACAATGCTTTTTCTTTACCTATTTAAAAGTATGAGTTGAAGTTCTTTTTAAAATATTTTTTACTTCATAAACTCTTTTAAACACATCAAAACATCTAAGAACAAAAAAATTAATTCAAAATAAAAATAATTTTATTTTTATTTTTTTATTGAAACACAGTACCGATCTCTTCATCCTCAAACATCCGAATATATAAGCCCTGAATATAAAAGACATGCAAATTTAAGCTTTCATGAGTCCCGACCAAACGAAGGCAATTTCATTGCTAAAGCATTAAATTTAAGCTTTATATATGATGATCCATAGCACGGGGGATCATGGCCCTCAAGGATCCTCCCATGTTGTTAATTAAATTTAAATTTATTAAATTCTAAATTAAATGGTAATGATTTAAGTCCATTTAACTCTTTATTATTTTTCTTTCTCGTGTATTAATTTTAGCACACGCAATCCAAATCTAATTGTGAGATTTAAAACATAATCGATCACATTTTCTTTCAAATATTAAAGGATTTGTTAGAGAATAATATAAATCATATTATGGGACCTCACTTATAAGCTTAAACTTTTAAGTGGGATAGTTCTTTAACATGGTATCAGAGCCTTGTTGACTCAGCGGTCACGAGTTTGAATATCACCACCTGCATTCTATTTGATAAAAACCAAGCACAAGGTGATGTGGGCATGTGCAAATTTCAAGCCCAAAGAGCTTTCACTTGAGGGGGATGTGTTAGAGAATAATATAAATCATATTATGGGGTCTCGCTTACAAGTTTAAGCTTTTAGGTGAGATGATTCCTTAACAGGATTCAAGTCTTTTCTAATCACTTTTAGTAACTCAATTGCAGGAAAACAAGATATAAAACAGAAAAGAAAAGGAAAGAGTGATTGATGGAAGAGAAGAAATTGTGATTTGTAGAAAAGAAGAGCAAGAAAAATGGAGTAGCAAAGGTAGTGATTGACTTCATTTGATGATGGCAGCCAAAAAAGATAGGCAGAAATGACATTTAGACTTTTAAGGACTATTTTTTCTTCCTCGCACAATGGAAGTCATGAGTCAAGAGCCTAAAAATACTGTGGCCAATACATTTTGTGGAGACTCTCGAAAGTTAAATGGGTGCAGGGTCCTTTTCTTTTCCAGAGCATCTTTGAGATGGTTGGAGAAGTTATTTTTTAAAATATATTTTATTTAAAAATATATTAAAAAAAATAATTTATTTTTTTTAAAATAATTTTGAAACGCGGTCCGAACATGTCATTTTACTCATTTTCTTGTTTGAAAGGTATTATCAAACAGTAACCCAAAAAACATATTAACAAATTAAAAGGATAAATTTTGATCTATTATGTGCAAAATGCCCAATCAATTACCTCAACTACTTTATTAAATTATGATAGATGATGGTAGGTTGTAATTTATCACTTTTTTTAATTAAAAAAAAACATTTTTTTTATATCAAATTCCTTTACTCTTTGATTTCAACATGGTATTCAAATATTATTATAATTTTTAAAAATCTTAATAATATGTTTTTTCAATTATGATATAATTATTCGTGAGAATTCGTTTCAAATTGTTTTTTTTATCCTTAAAACTTTTAAATAAATTCCGAACTTGATTTTATTCTTATCACATCTTACAACCAAATATATTATTATCCTTTCTGTATTTATCATTTTCATTTCGAGATACTAAGCAACTTGGAATATCTCTCTTTGAAAAAATGGAGGATATCACCAAGGCCTCTGCAGATGGTGGGAGTCATATGTCAATAAATCAACAGCACTTCAATGAAAAAACACTTAAAAATCAAAGCAATAAATGCTATGAGAAGGATACCACCACCGCCTCTGCATACGGTGTTTTTATTTTTAAAGGAACCATCTAATTTAAAAAGCTTAAATTGATAGGCGAGATTTTAGAATATGATTATATTATACTCTAACACACACCCTCAAGTAAAAACCATTTTGAGCTTGAAACTTGCACAGGTCCACATGTGATGCTTGATTTTTTTCTCAAATAAAATAGCGGTTGTGAGATTCGAATTCGTGACCGTTGGGTCAACAAGGCTCTAATATCATGTTAAGAAACCATCTCGCCTAAAAACTTAAACTAATAAGCGAGGCTCCAGAATATGATTATATTATATTTTAACACAGATCTTAAGACTTCAAAGGGCCGGATATGAGATGAAAATAAAAGAGAAATTATTTAGGTCATTTAAAATAAAAAGTTTTAAGAGGTTGTGCTAATATCAGTTCCATCGACAATGGGGGGAAAGACTGGTTGAGTTGGTGGTGGTGTAATGGTCGTCGATGGCGGTGCTATTATTGCTAGTGCCTGGCAATGGCTGGCAGCAATGGTGAGAGCCGGCGAGGGAGGGAGATCTTACCGGAGCTTGACTGCCACCGTAAGAAGATAATCTGGCGGTGACATTGGAGGTCGTCGCCCATGCTAATTCCACTGGTGATCGTCGAGTTAATGAGCATGATGAGTACTTTCAACCAAAATAAAACAATTGTCAAAGCGATTTATTATCGTCGAGCGTTGTGCTGCTATTAGTTGTCATGTCCGTAGAGAATGAGTGATGACTATGAGCCTGTTTGGCTGTGCGTTCCCATCGGCATTTTGTCTGAAATTTGATTATTTTTTTTGTATTTTAAATGAATATATTTTGGTATTTTTAGATCATTTTGATGTGCTGATATTAAAAATAATTTTTAAAAAAAAAAAAAAATATTATTTTAATGTATTTCGGCATGAAAAACACTTTGATGTATATAAATGATTGTGAGGATGGTGATGACAGGGCTTGCATGTGTGGGTGTGGTAGGCTAGTTGATAGTTGTGGCCAGAAGTGGATGAGCTCCGTGTGGGGAAGAAGGCAGGTCAGGTGATGGTGAGTGTAAGTTCCTTTTTTGTGTGTTGGTGGTTGCACTTTTGAAAATAGAGGGTTAGGTTTTTTTTTTTAATTAATGTTGATGCTCAGCTAGTTTACGCTGTATCTTGACTAATTTCATGAGTTCTTAAGTTAATGACTATGTAAGTATCTAGTGACTATTATATTATCAATTACATGACTCGAATATGAGATCACAAAATATTTTTAAAATAAAAATATAATATTATTATTTTAATGTATTTACAACTAAAAAAACTCTTGGAAAAATAATATCTATCACATTTATAAACATATTCTTAAAGCGTGTTGGTATTGTCAAAATATTATTTATATTAAATTTTTATTAAAATTTTTATTTTTTTATTTTTAGCATCAAAATATTAAAATTATAAAAGATAAATAAATCAAAAGTGTAAGTACATCTAAAATAGAAGCTAAAACACTTTCAAACCCCATCAATAAAACATAATTCGTGTGGTTCTATAATTCTTATTTATTTAACCCGGACTCATAAAGAGTATCTATAAAAAATGGATCATCAAATTAACAATTATAATGCTCAAATTTAAAATTACAGGGTATAGGTATTTAACATACATGGGGATTTCAAACCCCATCAACTTTAACTTTAATTATTTGGTCTAACAAGCAACCTAGATTCATCTTCGTCTCTCGTTTTTTTTTCTTTTTTTTTCTCTATAAAATATTTTTAGAAAGTTGGGTAACAGCACTTATTATTTACTTTTGAGGCAATTGGAAATATTTATAATCAATTAAAACTGGGTGTATGTGATCCCATAAAAGTCTATTGAGAGTGAGTGATAATCTATACATCCATCAAATAAATGAGCTAAAAGAGTCAATTTAGTATTCAACATTCTCTCAAGTCTAATTACTCTATTTTAAAAGTTAGAATTAAGCTTAAAGATTATATTTTAATCTTAAATCAATTTTTAAACTCATAATTAGTTTAAACAAATAGTTAGAAAAGTCCAATCAGAACATAGAATAACTTCTCTTATACGGAATAGCGACTCTTATCGGTCTTTCAATTTTTATATTTAATTTTGCCGCGATATTAGTTGTGACATCACTCATCTCTTACAGTTATATGATTACATTGAAAATTGGATCGATTAGTGATGGTTTTGGAATGTGGTTGTGATTATTTTTAAAAACATTTTTATTAGAAGTCGACAAAAGAATGGTTGTGCCAGCCAATAGTCATCTCCGACAAGGTGGTGGTTCCGCCGCTTTGATGACAGCCCGAAAAGAGGAAAATTTGTCAATTTCACATTGAATACTATTTTGCTTCTGCACTGAAAGTCAGCAGGAGTCCTCCATGAGTATTGTGACCTGTGGTGGCATTTGAGATTCGATAAAGTAGAAGACACCTCTAAAAAGATTTTAAAATAACATTTTAGATAGTTAAGTTTATCTTGCTATTTCAACATAATTCTACGATAAGTGTGACACAGTGATAAAAAATTTGAAATTTACCTTGTAGGTCTCAGAATTTGAGTCAAGATGTGCTTAACTTATAAGAATTTGGGACAACATAGATTTTACTTGTTTAATCCGATCTCGCATAGAATGTCTAAAAAAAAAAGGATTTCCTTGATTCCAAATAAAAAAGTTATTCAACATAAGAATAACTCAATAACCATGAAAATCAATCCAAAATATAAGAGATGTATGTTAGAGAATAATATAAATTATATCTGCGATCTCATCTAACAACTTAAATTTTTAGGTGAGATGGTTCTTTGACATGATATCAGAGCCTTAATGACTTGGCAGTCACGAGTTTGAATCTCACTACCCTAATTTTATCTGATAAAAATCAAGCATTAATAGTGTAGGCTTGTGTATAAGTTTCAAGCTCAAATGACTTTCAATTAAAGAGGTGTGTTAGAGAATAATATAAATTATATTCTAAGGTTTCACCTAACAGCTTAAATTTTTAGATAAGATGGTTCTTTGACAGTGTGCACGATATTTATTTTCAGGTATGCACAGATCTACTTCAAATTCTGCAATATGCTTTCACTTATAGCAGAAGTTAAAATGATGGTGATAAAGTGGGATTGATGATCAATTCCTTATAAAAATCTAATACATAGACGACAGCACTCAACGTAGTTGATTCGTATGTCAATGGCCATATCCTAACAACTAAATCCGCAAATAATTGAATAATTAGGGTTTAAGCGATGCTGATTGCTGAAGATGGAACAAGTTTCTCCAATGAATGACATGAGACACCTTCTTCCTGTTGATTTCTGACTTCTTCGCAAATAATTAGGATTTTTACTTTGAATGGAGATGTCTCTAGGCTAGGTTGTGCTTTTCCATTTGTATCGCCTTCTCCATGCAAGCTTGTGTGTTTCAGGACTATAAAAAACCCATATTTTTATCTCTTTATTTACTAGAAATTCAAGTTTTAAGGTCTTCTGCATAGTACAAAAGACTTGTTTTTTTTTGTTTTTGGGCTACCTACTAGACTCTTGTTTGTTAGCTGACGAAGCACATCATCAGTCTATAATAAATATAAAGATATCTCTTGAGATTTATTCCAAACTAGTCAAAACATTCATTTATTATTAATCGATGACATCTCGTAATTTATAATAGAATTGTGTAATTTAATATAAAAAAAACACAATAAATTGATTTTTTTGAATAAAATTATGAACATATATAATATTACGAGAATGTTATTATTAATCTCGAAAGGTCATTATATTATCTGATTGCTCTAAAATTTTAACATAATATATATAAATATGTCAAGAGACTCCTCGTAAAATTTCATCTCAATCTAACGGTCGGATTAAGAGATATGATTGATATTGTAAAATTATTTATTATCTTAAAAAAATACTATCTAGCCGAAACGGAACAGACAAGACGAAACTGGAACATTCCGGCCAAAATTTGGGCGGAATTCCCGAAATTGACCGAAATTTAAGCGAGATAAAAACTGCACCGTTTTATCTCGTATTTTTAACTGGTACAAAATATTTTGATCATTTCTACCAAAAACAAAACAAAATTAACAACACTCATTATAATAACCTCTTTCTTTATCCCGAGGATCTACAAATCCTATGAAAATCACTGATAAAAAAAGCATAAATTGATCTTTCCGGAGGTATGAAATCATGTCAAAGATGGGGAATTTATTCCTTGATTATCATATTATAGAACTTGTAAGGCCAGGAATAATGTTAATATATATCAATTAGTTTAACTATAAATAAATTAAGTGGTCGTGAATGCACTAGCTAGAACAAGAAGGGTGCATTTTCCACAACCTATTAAGAGAAAAACATATTGACAAATTCGTAACAACTTGTTCATCTAGCATTAATCCCCATGAAAGAATTCCTGAGTGGGATAATTTCTTACACATGTTTTCTATATTAAACATGGACCATCCAACATAACTAGGATGAACTATTTCTTTTATATCTATGAAAGTATTTTGGATTTATTTTTGTACATGGAGATTGGATTTTTCTTTTCTAATATAGAAGAAAATAAATAAATTATCCATATAAAAATTAAAGAATGTATAAAAACTTTACTTTAAAGAAAGTGTTTGTACAACTCAACCCTTAATTTCAAACTAATTTATCACCGGAGGATATTTATATAACTCAAATGCATATAAGTAGATAGCATGGGAATATGACCAAATTATTCAAAGTCCTCATGAGCCATATTCTTTGACCTCTTAGTTTTGGCCTTCAATTAGCAATGAAGTTGGGATTCTAGATATAATACATGTTTAATATTGTGGTGCAAAATGTTTTCTAAATATTTTATTTTTGGACTTTAATATATCAAATTAAAGTCATTGAAAAGTATTAAAATAAACATATATTCAATATATATCCAAAGGAAATGCATTTTTAAAACACACATAAATACAAATACAAAACAAGCACATATTTCTACGATAACTAGATATAGTACCGGTTAAAATCTTTATGGGCATTTTCCAAGCATGTCAATGCCCTCCCGGGATTCTTAGGGTATGTTTGAGAGTGTAGTTAAAGTTGATTTTTAAAATATTTTTCATTCAAAACAAGTATTCTAATTGTGTTTTTTTATATTTTTTAAAAAATATTTTTGATATCAATATATCAAATTGATTTAAAAACATAAAAAAAATATTTATTTTTAATTATTTTTTTGAAATATAATGCCAAACAGAAACTTAAATATCGGCCGGTCCATTACACTATGAGCATATCATTTTATAACCTGTGCCAAAATCCCTTGTAGGGAATGACATAGCTTAAAGATAAAATAACCAAAGATTAAAGGGTTTGGTAAAAGGTGAAAAGCACATAATTCTTCGTAAAGGCCTTGTAAAACATGGCTATTTGCAATTTGATCTCACAAAATTGAACGGTGCTCCAATCACTTGATCCTATTTGGATTTCATTTCAATAATATCTTTGTTAGATAAGTCGTAAGTGATATTAATATATAGATAATGTAGAGACGAAGATGTTTTACCAACTTTGATTTTTGTTATTCATTAAAATAATAATAAAATGAGTTTTATTATTATTATTATTATGATTAAAAAAAAAGAGCATGTTCTTTCTATTTTTATCGTTTCTCTCTCTTCATTATCCATGTTAAGATAATAACAAAACCTTATCTAAAACCCATCAAATTGTTTGGTTTTCTCCGAAGAAGAGAAGGAGAAAAAAGGAGCAGGCAATTTTTGAAAGGATCGGCTGAGACTGAGGTTTGTTGTCGGGATGGATGAGGAAATATCGAAAGGAAATTTTTAATCTGTTTGAAAGATTTGATTGATAAAGAAACATTTTTTTTTGTTTTTTTTTTCTAATTATCATGAAATGCCCTAGGATCAGCTCATTGGCAAGCCTGTGACGAGGATAATTATCTGCTAAGGTTGTCTGGGTCAAATATGACAGGGATAAGGTCGGCGATTAGGGTTTTGGAAGATAAAATGGCATTCTACTTCTTTTTTTCACATTTTCCACTCTTTTCTGCCACAATTACCGGCAAGAAACCGGAAAAAGCATCGTCTCCGATTAGGACTTAGGTTGTCTGGTCTCCCTGTCAAGCCATGTTTATCTGCAATGATTTGGGGTTGAATCGTTGAATGAGTACGTTATGATCAGAAGCTAACGTTATAGCTGCATCACCCAAAATCACACGCATCAAGGTGAATATTTCGTCTACCTTATTGAGTTAGAATAATTTAAAAATAATTTAAAATAATTAATTTAGAATAAAAAATAAAAATATAAGATTTTCAATTTTTTTCAAGAATACTTTTAAAATATAGTGTCAAATAAGACTAAATCATCAAAAAGATAAATCATACTTCAAAGATCAAGTGCTATTTAGGACTTGTTTGAGAGTGTGGTTAAAAAAATAAAGTGTTTTTAATGTTTTTTTTTTTTAAAGTGGTTTATATTAGGACATTAAAATTATTGGAAAAACATCTAAAAAACATTTACTTCACGTTAAACCACAAAATAAAAACTCTACATGCCTATCATCTAGATATACTTTTTAACTCTTGGGAAGAATATAAAGAACAAAAACTCTCTTTGTGTGTGTAATGTTGACTAAAACCATGTAGAATTGTTTAAAGGTACTACAGTAGTATGTGTATTTATTTACTATTTTTTTAAAAACAATTGTGTGTTTTTTATTGTGTTGATTTATTGATGTCAAAAAAATAATTTTTTTTTAAAAATATATTTTAATAAAAAAATATCACTTTAAAAAGAAACTATTAATACACATTAAATCAAGGGTCCTGCTTTTATTATCTCCATCTAAGAAGTTAGAGGCTATATTTTCTTAAGGTTACCTTTTTAGTAATATTCAGTAATTTTCTATAAAACAAATACTTAATATCCTTTTAAGAATATACTTTCTGCAACAAAAATAAATAAATAAATATATATATATATATATATATATATATATATATATATATATATATATATATATATATATATATATATAAAACAAATTTCTCGAATGTGGTGGAGTTGCAAACGTAATTTTCATCCCATAGAGGCCCATTTCAGAATTACCTTGGAGTTAGAGAGCTTTTGGGCTGTCAGAAGTGATCATAGCAAATGCGGTCGAGTAGTCCATCTAAAGCCCACTAATACCACATTTCTTTGGGCCTAACAGCCCAATGTACACAGCTTCTTAACACCATCTCAGTTTCATACTCTAAATTGATGTTAAAAAAACAGTTTTCCTTTTATTCGTTAATATTTTTAACTAATCTGTACAGATTATTTTTTTAATAAACAAAGTACAAATTTTATTTTTATTCTAAATTATCTATATATATAACATTAATGAAATGGAATCTAAAAACACATCATTCATTCATAATAATATTTTGATATATTAAAATTATTTTTAATATTTATTTATTTATTTATTACCATCAATGTTTAGATGTATTTTGTAAGAAATTTAATTTAATGATGATAATAGTATACGAAATAAATAATATTCATGGATTTAAAAGAAAAAAACACACCCACCTCCCTAAGAATTGTAATTTCCCTCGTCAAGCAAAGTACAACTTATAGAATGCATCTTTTATTTTCTTAATGATGGACATAAGATATAAAAAAAGCTCTAATCATGATTATTTTTTTTCGTTTTTAAACATGATTTTTTTTAAAATTCGAATCATTTTTTAATATGGAATTGGGGAAAGAATTATTAGCTAGGACCCCAGATCCCCGTTGACTACAACTTGGATCCGTTCAACTTCCATAATGTATTGTAATCCATGACGTGTTGCCCATACTTTTAAAAAATATTTATTTGAAAATATTGAAAATAAAGTTTTTTGCTTTGTAAAGAAGAGAAGGTTAAAGCTTTGTCACCCCCTTTTAATCATGGTGTTTTGTACTAGTGAATTATATATCTTTTTGACTTCAAAAATAAAAATAAATAAAAAAGAGAGAGGGACTGTAGTTTTTTCTTCTGCTAGCTGCCAAGTAGACTTATAATTAATTAGGACTCAAATGTATCATTTAAACATCATTACCAAGTAAAAAATTTAGTTATTCAAGAACAATAAAAGAGACTCTATGAGATTAGCTGAAGGAGAAAATAGCATCAAGGATAATCAAATCAAATCAAATCAAATCAAATCAAACATTATATATATATATATGGAAATTAAAACAAACACAAAGTATATATTATATTCTGATAAAATTTAACAATTATTTTAGAGAAAACATTAATAAATACAAGGAGTACAATCGTGCATGGGCACAAATGATTATGGCGTTGGCTAGGTAGGGAGGGCATGTTAGTAAGATAAGAAATATTACCTTCAAGAAGGCCCATATAAGGCCCATCAACTTTCCCCCACCAATCCACCTAAAAACAATTAAAGCATTCATGTAATATTTTTTACCATTTGTAATCGCCTTTTTCATGGCCCAGCATTTATTTTTTATTTTGATTTCCTTTACACTGCCACGTCAGTGTCCTAAAATATGTGTCAGTGTTTTGCATGCCCTTTTTTAAATCGAGAAAAAAAAGAAAATCCCTCCTCTTTTAAACCTTGAGCGTGTTGCTTTCACACGCTCAACGTTACGTGTAGGGCACTCGCGCTTAGCCTTGACAGCAGACTCGTCATATGATGACCAGGTTTTTGTCTTGAAGCTGACTAGACAAGCACTAGTTTGCCTGCGTTCCTACGTGAATAACGAATTCGAGGTGTCGGCAATGTTTATGCAGTTATATCTCTTTTAAGCCATGAATATTAATTTTTAATACATGAAATATATTTTTATTATTGTAATAATGATAATTTTTAAAACATATTTTTATTTGATATACATTGAAATCACAAAATGATTATTTAAATAATATATATTTAAATAAAAAATCATTTTAAAAAACAATTTAAATCACAATCCAAAATTTCTTCTTAAATCTCTGCTATAAACTTTCGTCAGTAATCAATCCTAACGCGCTTAACAGATGCGAGTGTTGGTTTCTTCTTCAACAACAAATTATCTAAAAGAAAAAAAACAATCATGATTTGGGTTTTGTGCTTACTGTTTGGGAGGAGGGTGATTTAAAAATATTTAATATAAAATAAAAATAAAAAATACGGAATGCAAAACACGGTCACGCAACAGTCTCTCGTCTGCTTTTACTTGCTTTTGCAATTAATGCATACACACAAACCAACCTTCCCTTCTCTCTCTCTCTCTCTCTGAGTTTTTTTGTATATGTTCGAAACTTGTTTCTATCTGAATTTTGCTTTGTTCTTCTGATCCTAAACTCTGAAGTTGTTTCAGTTCTAAAAACATATTTGAAGGTATTGTAGCTGTTTCAGTGTTGACTGTCTTTTTTCAGGATTTTTGCATGTCTTTTGATGACAACTGTGTTTTTCTTTGTTTGTTAAAGATAATGTTAGCACCTAATGCATGATGTTTAATGATCAGACACATGGAAGTTAAAGTGTTCGTCAACAAACTTTGTTTCGTTACTGAGAAAACTGAGGAAACCGAAAGAGAAAAGAAAGATGCTTGCTTTATGGATTACGGGGTGTTTTTGTTTTCAAAAATCGAAACTTTCTGCTCTCTGGTATACTATACCAAATGGTTTTTTTTTCTTAAAAAAAAGAAGGAAAATCTTAATTTAGGGTCTTTGTTTTTTGGTTTCTTTTTTATCTTCTGTGGGTGGCCAAAGAAGCTTGAGTTGAGTTAGAGTCTAGTACTGGTACATTTTGTGTGTTTATGTTAAAGATAATCATGTAACAGTTACTCGATATCTTTATTACATTCTCTTTTTAAAGCCATATTTTGATTCTGTTTTGACAAATCGTACCTTTTTTTCGTCCTTTTCTACTTTTCTGTTTCTGCTTTATCGCTTCTTGGTTTTCTCTAACGTGGGAATTCAAAGTTCTACATTATCTCTCTCCCTCTCTTTACTTTGAAATAATGGTCTTTTCTTAATTCTGAATTGCTTTTTATAAAGTGAAAACTGATTACCAAAGAATGTGTAGTTTGTTCTATATTTAAGCCTTTGATGGACAATCTACCAGAAATATGAGGGTTTTAATTAAGATTGTGCCAAACAATATGCTACTTGTTGTCAACTATTTGTGTCGAACTGTTCTTTGGTGTTCTTGTGATACTCAAACATAAAAGGTAAACATATAAGACTCATGAAAATATTCCATTTTATTGTTTTGATTGTAGTATATTTTGATGCATTTTACAAGGTAGGACAGACAGGTTTCTTGTTTTCTGGTTTGTTCTTGAATTTTATGCTCCCTATTCTCCTCTATTTGTCGGCTTTAATCTTTTTAATTAGTAGTTTGTGGATTATTAAATAACATGTTTATATCTCTCAAGTAGTGTGACAATTATGTGAATCCTTATGATACTAGGACAGCGTTTTAAGAATATTCTATTCCAAGGCCACATGGAAGATTATTAAATTTGGTTTTGTTTGACTTGTTGGGAGTTAAGTTACTTCCAGTCATTTCTGGTTTCTAGCAAGGTATTTAATTAACAATCGATAAACTGTTGTCTTCTTGCTCGTGCTCAGCTGGTTCCGTCGTTGATTAAAGTAATCGCCTATGGATTGTATGTGACCAAGATTAAAAAGACCATGCTTTTCTACATCAAGGTGTAAACTGACTCGTGGGGGGATCTTTAGTGTTTTGGATAGCCTTTTTCTTGTTTGACTAGCTAGCAAATCTCGGATTTTTGTGTGAGATCTGTTCTGGCAATCGGAGGAAACTTATCAATTATTTACACCACGGATGTCTTCTTTGTTCCGCGGTTGAGCAAATGGGGACTTGTGTTTCAACTAGTCGGAGTACTTGCAGCAGCAAGAGCAGTGGGGAGCCAGTTACTCCCCCTTGCCTGGGGATTGGTTTTTGCGGGCAAAAGAGACCTAAAAGGACATTCTCTGATCATTTAGTTACATTTCAGCATTTACCATCCATACCTAACAGGGTTTTCACCAATGGAAAGAGCCGAACTTCTTGTATATTCACACAGCAGGGTCGCAAGGGAATAAACCAGGATGCGATGATTGTGTGGGAAGTAAGTTTTATTCTTTCCGTTGAGATTAACTTCTAATGACATTTGGAGGTTTTTTGCTTAGTCACACTTTGGTTCTTTGTAGGATTTCATGTCTGAAGATGTGACCTTCTGTGGTGTCTTTGATGGTCATGGTCCACGTGGCCATCTTGTTGCCCGCAAGGTGAGGGATGCCCTGCCAGTAAAATTACAATCACTCTTGAACTCTAGTCAATCAAGGCAAAGTGGACCAGGTCAAACCTGTTTCATGGGGAATTCAAAGAAATCAGATGTTGGGGATTTGGACAAAGATGGCTCCGTCGAGGATAAATTGAGTTCTTTATGGAGAGAAGCATTTCTGAAGTCATATAAGGCCATGGATAAAGAGCTGAAATCCCATCCCAACTTGGACTGCTTCTGCAGTGGGAGCACAGCTATCACTATTGTGAAACAGGTATTGTGGGATTAAAGCTCATTCTTGATATCGCATCCTTTTAGCTTTGGTAGGAAGTATAGCTTACTCTTCATGTCCCATTTATTTAGATTTAGCTTTATCATATATGTTTATTTGTGAATTTAAAGGGATCAAATCTGTTCATGGGATATATTGGGGATTCCCGTGCCATCATGGGATCTAAGGACAGCAATGATTCCATGGTGGCAGTCCAGTTGACTGTTGATCTGAAGCCTGATTTGCCAAGTAGGTCATTGCATTATAATTCGTATGTTTTTGATGTTATACTAATCTTTGCAAACCCAATAGTTGATTTGAAACATAATTGCTGCAGGAGAGGCTGAAAGGATTAAGCGGTGTAAAGGTAGAGTCTTTGCATTGCAAGATGAACCTGAAGTGCCAAGAGTTTGGTTACCATTTGATGATGCCCCTGGCCTGGCAATGGCGCGGGCATTTGGGGATTTCTGTTTGAAGGAATATGGAGTGATCTCAATACCTGAGTTTTCACACCGGACACTTACAGACAAGGATCAGTTCATTGTCCTTGCCTCGGATGGTGTATGTTTTCTCCTCTGAAATTTTTCTCCTAGCAATTCCTTTTCCATCTGTTAATATCGAATCTGATTTTCTTTTATTTTATGATTCTCAGTTGATGGATCATTTTAATTTGATATTGATATTTCTATGGCCCTATGTTTGTTGACTAAAAATTTATGGATTGTGGTTAAATATGTCAATGCCTTTGTCATTGTTCCATATCCTGTATACTGCGAAGCAGAGAGGAAAGCTTGTAGAGGATTGTTGAGTGTATTCATATACCAATCAAGCAATAGCACTTTTTGAAAGGCAAATAAGAACAAAAGCTCATTATGGTTGGTGATCCATATTGCAATGTGGATTATGGATCGCTATGATAGTATTCTGAATTGTAGGTTTCTTCAAATCCAAGTAGCAAATAGATTGATCCCATCTAAATGTATTTTGAATGGCCAGCCATGTTTTGCTTTAAATATTGTTGTGCCATGCCTAAGTATCATTATAATTGTGTCACATGTAAGCTTTTCCAAATTTATTTCTCACATATATGTAGGTTCTGACTGTGAAACATGTGCATTATGCTTGATTGTATGGCCAAATTCCCTTTTGATTATTCGGTACATTGTGACTACTCTTCTGTTGTCTCATCCATGTTATTGGATTTATTTGTATAACCGGAGAACCAATTCAATTCCTAAAACATCTAAATGGGCTATTAGGAAATATATCACAGTTGTACTGCAACTCCTACATGCTGTCAAGAACATCAAATTCATCAAGATTAACAGTAATGCAATATCGAAGCAAATGATGCCAAGGCGATTTTGGAATGCTAGAATTATAACCTTGTTATGGCTGTTCTTGAGATGGTGCTCGGCGATATATGTGTGCTAACTATTAAGTTTGGATTGCTTCAGGTTTGGGATGTCTTGAGCAACGATGAGGTGGTTGAGATTGTATCCTCTGCTCCAACACGGGCATCGGCTGCGAGAATTCTTGTGGACTCAGCTGCTCGTGAATGGAAGCTCAAATACCCAACTTCAAAAATGGATGACTGCGCTGTTGTTTGCTTATTTTTGGATGGGAAAATGGACTCAGAATCTGATTATGATGAACAAGGGTTTTCTTCAGCTACTCTTGATCAGAGCAATCATTCTGGTAATGCTGCTGAATCAGATGATGGGCAGAAATCCGAGCCATGTTTGCAAAGAAACTTCACTGTCAGGTCAGCTGAAGAAAACGATTCTTATGGAAGACTAGCAGTTGAAGTTGATGGAGTTGGCGAAACAGTGAGTGCTGAAGATCAGAGTTGGTCAGGTTTGGAAGGTGTCACGCGAGTTAACTCACTCGTTCAACTTCCAAGATTTTCCGAGGAGAGACCAGGCCCATAATTTTTGTGGTATCTACCTAAATGAAATGAGGCTGCTGCCATCATTGTAATATTTTAGCTCAGGGGCCCTGCTATATTCGAAGAACGTCCTCCTGTTCTGATGGCGAAATGTTTTGAAAATTTACCCTGGTAAATGATTGCCACAGCCTCTTGTTTTGTTTTTTGTCACAGAAATGTAGAAAGACAGCTGAGTTCAGAGAATTAAACTTTAATCAACATAGCTCTGTTAATATGATTGTGTTTTTCTGTCAAGATTCTGAATGTGCTTATATTGATCCTGTTGGAAGAAAATCCATCACAATTTTAGAATTGTATAATTTAATTTAAAAAATATAATAAAATGATTTTTCTAAACAAAATTATGAACATGTATAATATTACAAGAGTATCATCATTAATTTTATAAAGTCATTATATTCTCTAATTGCTTTAAAATTTTAACATAATATATAAATATGTCAAGAGACTCCTGGTAAAATTTCATCTCAGTCTAATGCTTGAATTAAAATATATAATTGATATTGTAAAATTATTCATTATTTTAAAAAACACTATTTGACCGAAACAGAACGGGTGGAACGAAACCGAAACATTAAAATTTTTGAACAAGATAAAACTGCACTGTTTTATCTCTTTTTTTTTAAAATGATACAAAATGTTTTGATCATTTCTACCGAAACAAAACGAAATTAACATCTCATTGACCGGAGATTGGGGCAATAATTCTATTCTGGGTATGGCGGTCGAAGTTAGGACGTTGTATTTGCTTTGGTTCGGGTTATAGTGCTACGAGCAGTCATTTCATGCATAGCACGTGTAAAGTGGAATACCCTCTTCAGATTCCAATCCTCCATGTTCAATTCTGTAACTCGGAGATTTGGCTCAGATTGTAAATTAATGGGGGGCTGCGACAAAGCGTTCTTGGTAACACATCAATCTGAAAGTAGATGTTCTGTCTAATACAGTAATCCTCACTTTGAAGAGATTAATCTGATAGAGAATTCTATTTCCATCAGGACTAAGTTGCAGTAATAATGCATGAAATACAAGTTGACAGCAAGAGAGTTAAATGCAGTATCGCTAGGAAAATCGTAGCATATGAACTGCCACAGGATGGGGAGACACGCCATTAATAGGATCATCCTCACCCTCTCACCATTCACATAAGAACAGAGATGTAGCCGGAGAGAGAAGATACCAATTTAATGGCCGCCAGGCTTGGTGATGAAAAACAAGATTCAAAAATTAGGTAGAA
Source organism: Salix viminalis (assembly GCA_029228465.1). Taxonomy (NCBI): domain Eukaryota; kingdom Viridiplantae; phylum Streptophyta; class Magnoliopsida; order Malpighiales; family Salicaceae; genus Salix; species Salix viminalis. Next base: position 2,502,394 of record CM055438.1, read on the forward strand.
AAGGTTAGCTCTGCAAGTTTTCAACAAACCACCTTACAATGCACTTCTAAGATCCTCCCATGCAAACAGCAATAGCATATCTTAACTAATCACAAATGAACCAAAAAAAAACAAAAACTCGAAGAACCCAGAAAAGTATACGCTTACCCTTTCTTCATGCGGTACGGATTTAACCAAATATAAACGGCTAACTTAAGTCACCTCCCAAAATTCACCTAACTCGCTCGAATACTGACTATAAGAAGAGCAACACTCTTCTCAGCTCTTCATCAATCACAGTTAACATATCTCATCTGCTAGCTTTGTAGTCCTAAAATGGCTTCCAAATCACAGCTCTCTCTGTTTGCTCTCGTTGCCCTGCTTGCAGTATCCGGGCAAGCACTTGCCGGGCGTCAGATTCCGAACAATGCCGATGTGAAACAGCCTGATTTCCTGATATCTGACAGCAGTTTTCTCATTCCAGGCATTGGACGGGTGCTGATTCCACCAACTCCCAACTTTCCTTCTTCTGATCCACATATGGGCACCGGTAGCTATATTCCAGGTGGAGACGATACATTCCCTCCAATTCCTGACGGTGGTGTTTCAACGGTAAACCACCCTTGAGAGCAGTACGTGGGCTGCTGATTTTAAATAAAAAGCTATGCTAGCTGCATTTTTCTTTTATCTTTTAATCAAGTATCCTAGATGCATGAATTTATGTAATGTTGTTGCAAGGAAGCTGGGGTCTGTTAAGCTTCCTTCCATGGAGGCAAGAGTGCTGCATGTGCCGGTCCAAGGTTGTCCCTAGCATGTAATGATCAATTTATTCTGTCTTCTTTATTGCTTTGCTTTCAATATTGTCGTCCTCGTATGGTTTTAATGAAGACTGAGATTCTTAGCTGTTAAATTGAGCTTATTAAGGTTCTGCGGGTAAACGCCCTACCAGACAAGAATGACAGATCAATTTCAATGCATTACTACTAATCTTTCTGGGTATCCCCTTTGCCATTTTTATGGTTCTTCACCTTGATTTTACATAGCCAGTTCATCAATGGAGAGAGACTTTGCTCTTGTAGTTCACTGGTAGTGTAAGACTTTCACTTGCTGGACAAATCAGGAAGCCTGTTCATCGGTGTAATTTAGTGTTTACTCTTCAATACAAGTAAATGCAGATGATGCAGGAAGAGCTTCTAATGACAAAAAGGAAATTAAGGGACTCATTTGACCCCTTTTCTCAGGAAAGTATAATGACAAGGACCTAATTGATTAGATAGCACACAGTCTAATTCATAAATTTCGTCCTTGATTGATTAAAACTACTTGAATTTGTGCACACCGAATCTTTACATGCCCATCACCACTAATGATCTAAATGATTTTGTTTTTCCATTTTGTGAAGTCTTATTCGAAACCAAACTTAATGAGGGTGGTTTGATGTAACCATCAGCAACATTTACAATGATATCTTCCTTCTATGAGCTATCCATGTCTTTTCATATAATTACTCAAACTATCATTAATTGCAAGCAAAATCAGTAACATATTTACACCTTGCTGGAAAACCATCTTCAATCATAAACATCAAAAACAGACAAAACTTTCAATAAATAGACACCTTAATAGGCCAATCAACGCATACAAATCACATTCAACAAAGCAAGTTTCCAGTGCAGCATTGGTTACGAGGATTTTATTGCAAATTAAGTCATTTCTCATTGTAAACCAATGTTAGAAATCCATTAGTAAATAAAGACAGTGAGAAGAAGATGAAGAGTAACACAAGATTCCAAATAGTATTTTTCATTCAAAAAAGAATGCTAGGTTCTACCTCAAAACATTAAAGGCAAAAGGCAAATAATCAACCATCCTGATTTCACTTTTTTCATAGTATAGTTTTTCATTACAGAAGCACGCACGTCTCTCCTCACCATCAAGAAAGATATCAAAAAACAACTCCTGCAAATGCTCTCTGAATTTGGAACTTCCAAAATGGAGAAGTGGTAGTTTCACAAAGAATAATCTGCACCAAAGATTAGAATATCCCTGGGTAAGTAAATAAAAGCAGGTGGGAAAAGAAATTCACCAAAGAGAGCAGCATACAAGTGGGATAGTATATAGTATGTAAATCCTTCTGTTGGACTTTAACCTCTAGCATAATATCATTGGATAAAAAGTGAACGAAAAAGATAAAAATAACAATGTCAGTCCTTCAGATCGATCATGCAATACAGCAATTTCTTAGTCACGGTGGGCACTTCTTCTCCAAAAAAGAAGGCAATAAGTATTGTAGCAAATCACTTTCAGAGAAACTTTCCCAAGACACTGATGATGGAACTAATTAGCATACTACCTCCCAAACATGGTGTGCACTAGACTTCGTCATAACTTATCTTAATTATAACCACACATGATTTCCATCAAAAAACCATAAATCAAGAATCTGCCTCCTCGTAAAGGTCTCAGATATCAAGTCACCTACATCTTGTAATTATAAAAGTGGGAATTCTCTTATTTAGTGCCATATTTTGATTCAGGACAAGAGACATAATTGAAGAACCAAACATCATCATTACTTGAGCTGCCCATTTGAAAGCTGTATTTCATGTGTAAGTATTTTCTCTAACCTTCGCAATAAATCACTATCATTTGAATTAACAGATCTTCAAAGTCATCTACATCCAAATATCACTCCAATTATTAGACCAAAATCAGCCCTTTAAAAATTCTCACCGCTTCTTCTTCCCCTCTTGAGTGGCAATAAGCTACCAACTCATAATCATTGCACCTCAAAACAATTTGCAATCTTTCACTTCGAAACTGAAAGAAATTCAAAAAGATTCACAATTCTTTCTCTCATTCATGATTAACATGAAAGTATATATTAACTCTCATATCAAAGACTTGTGCTAATCAAAATCCATCAAAATGAGAATTCACAAATGAGAATTCAAGCCCTTAAGCCATCACAAGAACAATTATCTACTCTAACGACCATTAAAAACTTGTACACAACTAAAAGTAACAAACTTCCGATTCTCGAGGGTATTAGCTTCTCCAAATAAAACCCACCAATTATAAAAAGAAAAAAAAAGAAGAAAAAAAAGCAAATAGACCATGCTCACATATATCAATTCCACCAAGCCAAAAGGGGAAGAAAAAATAAGGGAGTTTAAATGGGGTTTTGGAGAATTACCTGACAAATGCAAAAGGTGGGGTCTTCGCTAGAGAGATGAGAAATTAGAGACCAGCAATCTTGAAAACAATGAATCCAAGGAAAACCAAAAAGATGCATAGGAATAAGTAATCCACAAAAACAAAAAACTTGGTTGACCCATGATTTCTTTTCTTTTTATCATTGTTGTAGTTAACATTGTTGTTGGTTTGGGTTGGTTCTGCGACATCAAGCGATTCAAGTTTTGCCATTGTTGTTTTACAACAACAATTGCTGGGTTTGCAGAGAGATCTACAGCGGAGTTTCGATTTGGGGATCTGATTTATGTTTGTGTGGGCTTTTTAATGTTTTCTAATTTGGGTCGTTTGCGTCCCGCGCAATTTTGTCTCACCAAAATGATTTGTGGACTGTAGGCCCACTACTTCTGCCCACTGCAGCAATCCATATGGTGTGAAGGGCCCATAAATCATTACACACTCTGAATGTATGGAATCACAGGTATAAAACTTGATATGATGCAGATTTTTATAACCGGGTATTCGGGCCAGCTTACGCGTACCATAACTAATTCCCGGATTCACTAAATATCCTGCAAACCCAGTGAACATGTAAGGCACCGCGGGGGTGACAGGACTACATGGTGAAACTTGAACCCTGATACAGAGAAAGGAAATAAGTCCCTTTAACCGCTAGGCCAAGACCCCACTTGTATTGATTTAATTACATAGGTAAGACTCTGTCGTTTTGTAAAAAAAAAACCCTCCAAAAATAATTTAATTATAGATTCCTTCACAATCTAGAGGCTTGAATGAACTCTTTTTTCGGGATTAGAAGCAGAAGGGATGGTTAATTTCTAATTAAATCAGAGAGGAGCATTGTTAATTAAACAGAACTAATTGAGGAGGGGAAATAATTGTCCCCACCTCGCAAAGCAACAGTTACTTTATTTTTTTTATTTTTTAATATTTATATTTATTGATAATTGAACTTCATGCTATGTACTTACCATAGAGTTTAGATTTTTGTATCTAACAGAAGACTCTGATTTTTCTAAAATTTTAGTCCTAATTTTGAGCAAAATGAAGTGTGAAAAATGTTAATTCTATTTCCTTGAAAATAAGTTTCAATTTCCAATAATTTAGAGATCGTGATTTACTTAATCACAAGAAATAACTATCTTTAATAGTTTAATAATTAATATAATATCAATTGTCCTTTAAATAAATAAAATAATAGCTATTATAGCACAATAAATAACTATTTTAATAGTTTAATTTAAAATCAATTTTCCTTTAAATAAATTAAATAATAGCTATTGTAATAAACAATTTAAAAAACGGTTCGACTACATCACCAAATTTAAAAAGAAAAACAAATAAGGTCCCACCGAGATTTGAACTCGGGTTACTGGATTCAGAGTCCAATGTCCTGACCACTAGACCATGGGACCATTTCTGTTCGTGAAAACATATATTATTAGCATATTCTTTATGTTAAGAATCTCTGTTTCTTCCTCTGATCGTTTCTCACTCAACAGTCAACAACCACAAACCTTGATGAGAAAAACCCTATCGTAGACCTCCTCCTCTCTACAACAACCCTGCACTCCTTTCCACCTCTCCTACCCTACAACAATGGCGGATCTTCATCAAAACCTCCGGAGAAAAATGGCCCCATGCCAATTTTCACTTCCAATCCTCATGGATAGAGCCCTTTAATGAACTCCCCCGACCTTTTTCTGTACCTAAGTTTTTGATCAAGTTATCGCCACATTTTGTTTCTTTTGTCTTGAAATATATGGAAATTCAAAAAAGACCCGATCTTGCTTTGAAGTTTTTTAATTGGGCTGGTAATTAAGCAAAACAAATATACTTATAATCTCAAGTGTTGAAACCCTTTTCTACAATTCAAAAAAGACCTGATCTTGCCGTGAAGTTTTTTTTCACTGCTGTCCTCAAAACCCTTTTCTACAATCGTCTCCTCGGCATCCAAGGGATCCTGCCTCTGAGCTGACAATACTTGAAACTAATAACTCTGATCATGTCAGGTGAACACAGTCTACTGTTTTTGTGTGGTCCTTTGGATATTTCATGAGCGCTGGTAGTATAACCTACCGTACCTTGCTGAGCAATCTTTAAAGCCATGGACTTCTGATATGTTCTCCAACTGTCAAGGTTTATTTAACGTCATTAACCCCATCTGCAATATAGTATATATTCCAGTGTGGTTCCTTGAGTCTTGATCGCTCTTCCAAGTAGCTGATGAATCTTCTATCTCACCTCATTCTTCGCCATGAAAATCTAGTAATAGCGTGAAACTTTGCTGTATTTCTTACCCTGTGGCTGTGATGTCGCTATATTTGTCAATAATCAAGTTACCGGCAAAAGCCAGGAGCGCAAATAACTTGGCCCTGGGGACCTTATCCAAGTGGATTCGATCAGTTATAGGTCCGCAGAAACATCGTTTTAAGACAGTTAGTGTTGGAATCTAGACAGTGTTGTCTTATTCTTTTCATGATAGCAAATGTTGCTGTGTGTTTAGAGCCTGATCATTTATTTCTGTGATTGATAACAATACCCTACCTGCAGGCATCCACGCAAGTAATAGCTTAATCTTCACATGCATAGAAAGTGATAGCAGATGTAAAGCACAAGCGATGAGTTTACAAGTCTCGAGTTCAAGTCTGAACACGCGTGTGTAAAATTCATTTTCCGGGAGATGGAATTGAGTATGGAGTATTTGGTGGGCTTCTCTCTTTATTATCGTGCTTTATGGTGGCATCAAATATTCCATTCCCATCCAATTCAAAGCCACGCCTTGTTTGTTTTGTTGTTAATGGTGGAAGGACCTGACTAGCACTACTGCGGAACAAGTTGTTTGCAATATTAATTGTCAATAGCTCCAATCACATGGCAGATATATATATATATAAAGCCTGGTTGGTTCCCCTCCTGTCAATATTTGAGATTCTTGCAGCAGCATTTACGTATACAGAGTTGCAAAAAAGACTGATAGCTGATTGATTAGCTTTACTTGTCCCCTCAGTGCAAAGATTGGTTATTTTCTCTGAAATGGTCCCCTTCAACAAGTACTTTTATCTGTTTTGAGTCGTTCCTTTGATCAATCCGTGGCAATGCCCATCAACGTAGCCAATCAATTCCAGTGCCAATTTGCAGCGGTTCATTCTCTTTCAATGGCAATGGCTGGTGGTGTACATATCTCTGATGAAGAAAGAGTCGGGAATCTGCATTTGATGATGGCTTAAATGAACAGAAACCCCCTTGAACTTTCAAGATTTATGTACTCAGTCCTCGTGTTAGGGAACGTACAATCCAAATCCCTGATCCATCTGACCTCTTAAATCATTCTTAACCCTGCCAAAACCAAGTTAACAGACCCAGATTCCTTCGCATTCCCTTCAAAACATAATATTCAACTCCACCCCAAACTTCCATTTTTTACAGCCATGTTACGAAAATATTTTGTTGAGAAACCGGAGTATATCTTCCATTTTACAGTTGAAACCCTCCTTTTTTTTTAATACCAAAACCTGATCCTTGAGATGTCTTCCTCCTCAATACATCCCCATCAACTCCTCAGGAAGGTCTAGGCAGGAAGCTACCTTATTCTGTTTGGGAGTTGGATGGTTCCTGAAAAGAAGGGCTGAGTCAGAAGCTTTGAAAGTTCACGGGGCCATTAATTTATTTTCAGCTCACTAAAGTTTGTCTGGAATCTGAAAGTCAATGGCAGGTTTAGGGCAAGCTCTCGCAATCCTGAGAAAAGAAGAAGGTGGCTTTGATGAACATGTTCACTGATCATCCTGCAAGCACAACAAACAAAAAAAAACATTGCGGGATGACAAGTATGAGTCTAAGTGCAGTCCATTGTGCAGATAAGCTAGCTAGCATCTATCCATTTCTGGCCTGAGAATTCTAAGTGCAGTCCATTGTTAGATTTTTTTTATAATCCGAACCAGCTTTACGTGCATTACAACTAATTCCCGACTTTAACTGATCACCTCTGCAAGTCCCAATAAACAAGAAAAACATTGCAAGATGACAAATATGCACAGAGAAAATCGAACCCGATACAGAGAAAGAGAAAGGGAACAACTCTAAGCCACCACCTCAAGGGCAGTGCATTGTTAGTGGGATCACATAAACCCTAATGGAACTTATATGTGCCCCACTTTATTTAACCACTAGAGTTGGTTTTGCGTTTTTCCTCTACAGAAAAAAAAATGCTTCCCGAACCAGGTGAAGTTGCAGAAATTTCCTCCGAGGTGCTTCCATTTTAACCGGTGTCGAGGACCTGGTTAAAATCGATTAAAGGGATTTGATCTTTGAGAAAAAAAATATTTATGTTACCAAACTCATTTGTATTCATTCAATTTAATAGAGCTGGTGTATGCTATGAACAAAATCGATCCATTATATGATTAAAATATTTGTGGAGACATCTTTCACTCGGGACAGCAGAATATTTTCTTTTGCTGAGACCCTTCGATGAAAATCAACAGACATGTCAATGTGGCTCTACGCAATATCTACATGAGTGGCTCAAACAAAACCACCATGATCATTTCGGACCTGGAGATCTTGAAAAAAAAGTTGAATTTTGAGCACTACAATACATGGTTAGTGTGACTTAGCTTAAAACCAGCATGTGGCCACTTCATTATCCATCAAATTTATCGCTTAATCAACTCTAAGATGGAAACATTCTATTTTCATTGTTAAGGAACCATCTCGTCTAAAAACTTAAGCTGTTAGGTGAGATTCCAAAATATGAGTTATATTATTCTCAATATACCCTCTCAAGTGAAAGCTCTTTGAGCTTAAAACTTGCACAGACTCACACTACCTTGTACTTGATTTTTATCAAATAAAATAGAGTGGTAAAATTCGAACTCGTGAACACTGGGTCAACAAGGCTCTGATACCATGTTAAATAATTATCTCACCTGAAAATTTAAGTTATTAAGTGAAGTCTCAGAACATAATTTATATTATTCTATAAGAAAGAGATCATCAAAACAAGATATTTTGAAGAAAAGTGGCAAAACCTTGGGGATGACTGGCTTACAAAATAGCCTATATTGTTCTACTTATTCTCTGTTTTCCCTCTTAATTAAGAAATACATTTCATTGGCTTTATTAAAAGACGATCGGGATGAGGATTCTTGAAGTGCATCGATCAGCTTTACTGTATGTACTCCATTGTGACACTGAAAGTAGGAAAATGTTAACAGCCATTAAAGATTGGGGGACCTTGCTGCAGGTGGTGATCGAGAAAAAGGACCCTACAAAATATGATCAAAATTAATATAGGGAGGCCGGGAGAAAATGAAATAGGATCACTGAAGTGATGGTCCAGCCCTTCGTACTACGAATAGAGACACTGTCAGCTACATGGGCCATTTAATCTGTGAGTTTTAAATATATTTTTTGTCCTTTTCTCTCTATTACTATTTTGATATATATCATTTTTTTCTCATGTTTCATTATAATTTTATAAGATTTTTTTATTATAATTTAAAAGGAGTAAAATAATAAATCTTTGCAAAAAATTTGTGAAGTGCAAGTTTCTTATAAAATTTATGAATTTTAAATTGATATAAATTTATTTGTTTAGTAGATTTCAACAAAATCATCACCATAAAATTATTATCATCATTAAAAAAAAACATATAAATTGTAAAAATACTTGCAACAATCAAATAACAAAGATAAGTAGTTTCATTTTTTATCTACAAAAAAAAAAATTCATGCCTACGTTGTCATCATTATCATGACTATAACAGTTAAAATTATTATCAACATTAATGCCCAAAACAATTAAAATCATTAAACTACATAAAAGGAAAAAAAAAGGAAAACATTTTTATAAAAAATTACTTTTAGGTGTTTATAGCCCTTAAAGGTGTTGTTTCTCATAAAATTGTTTTAGTTTCTATTTTTTTTTAAATGCACTCTAAATAAAATGATATTTAAATTGTTATTAGATTTTTGAGTGATTTTTAAATAATATTATTGTGGTAACATACAAAATTGCTTGTTTCATTATTATATACCAAATCTGCAAATGTATTTTTAGAGCCAGCATAATAATTTAATATATATTTAGTAATGCATCGGCATTAAATCTTTTTTTTATATAAAATGTTAATATCCTTGTATCAAAATTATAAAAAAAAATATCCAAAAAAATATATAAAACCACTAAAAATACAATTGCATTTCATTCTATAGATATCTTGCACAAACAGCCGAATGCTTTAACATCTGACTATCTAACAATGATATTTAGGCCCATTTCATATTTCATTTTAAAAGCATTTAAAAAAATATTCTAAATTAATTTTTTTTTATTGTTTTAAGATTATTTTTATATGTAGATGTCAAAAATATTTTAAAAAAATAAAAAAAAATTATTTTAATATATTTCTAAACAAAAATTATTAACATCTTTGGATTTTTCCAAAAGAACAAAAATAAAAGGGAAGGCCACCATGGGAAATTGATGTGAAGTTAGTGTATTACCCATGTAGAACACAATAATCCATTCATCACACTCAGAAGGTGGCTTGCAAATTGGTGAGAAAGAAGAAACATGCATGATGTCAAGCTATATATATATATATATATATATAATTTAAAACAAAAGAATACATGATGTAGATAATAAAAAATAATACGAGCATGTTTTTGAAAGAAATTGTTTTTGTCCTTTGTTTTAAGTTTAATATTTTATGTTTTGATATATATTTTAATGTTATTATATCATAATTAATTTTGGTTTTTTTAAATAAAAAATACTCTACCTTAAATACTCACACCCCTCAACACATTCTTGTCAGTACATCTATCAATTTGAATGAAGAATCTCTCTCTCTCTCTCTCTCTCTCTCTCTGCATAGCCATATTTATAACATGGCCATGTCTTGTGGTCTATAACGTATCGTACACTTGCAAGATGGAGTTTCTATATATATATGCAATATTTAGAGAAGAGTTTTTCAAGCTTTTTTAACGAAGGGACCAACCTCAAGATTAAATTTTCATAATTTAGAAAACAATGTTTCAGATTTTCATGATCTAGAGAAAGATCTTTCAATGTACGTGGGCTCTTTTCTGCCTCTGTCTATCTTACATAACATAAGAGCGTCTTCTCCATCCATACCTACTTCTTGTTTCGAGCCTAGCTAGCAAAGCACCTGATCAGCTAGCATTGATCATCACCTTCATGGAACCAAAAAACATCAACGGGTCGTCAAGAATCTATGAGCACGACATTATCGGCTGGTTTGAGGACGTATCAGAGAAAGCCGGCCAGGTTCAGACGGAGACTCTTCGCCGGATTCTCGAGCTCAACTGGGGTGTGGAGTATCTCAAAAAATGGTTCGGGAATAGAAATATTCAAGACATGGATGCGACTGCATTGGAATCTCTTTACACATCTCTGGTACCTCTTTCTTCCCATGCAGATTTAGAGCCTTACATTAGAAGAATTGCTGATGGGGATACTGCTCCGTTACTCACTCGACAACCTATAAAACTTCTCTCTTTAAGGTGTGGCCTCTTCTCCTCTCATCATCATACTTTTTTTCCTGAATTATAAAAAAAGAAAAGAAAACTGTCATGGCAAAAGCTTGTCTTTTTAGATATCATGTGGAAAATGGGACCAGAATATTGATAGAATTATGAGTTATTGGCTCTTTTTCAGTTTTCTGAACTTTTATGATTTCATGGAATACACACATACACACATATACACCTTAAGGTTGTCCAAGGATTGGTTGAAGTCTACAAAAGCTCGGCCTTTTTACCTTGATTTGAAAGGAGGATTCGATTAGCCCATGTTTCCACCATTTGAAAGAGAATATTTTCAGATTTATCTCCACTTTTTTTATGATTCTAATTTGGTTCATGGTTACAATTTTCTCAAGCTCTGGAACCACAGAAGGAAGGCAGAAGCTTGTTCCTTTCACTGACCATAGTGCTCGAACTACTCTTCAAATCTTCAGCTTGGCAGCAGCTTATAGATCAAGGTTTGATTTGCCAATCTCTCTCCCTTTTGGCCACACATAATCCAAGTTTGTATGGTCTCTAATTAAGAAGACAGTGAAGTTGAGAAAAGATGGATAACTACACTTTAAATAATGTATTGAACAGTTAAAAAAAATTCTGTCCAAGTATTTATAAATTAATTTCTTGTACTGATATCTCTTTATTTTATGTGATGAGTACTGTAGGGTTTATCCAACAAGGGAAGGAGGAAGGATCCTTGAGTTCATATACAGCAGCAAACAATTCAAAACAAAAGGAGGGGTAACAGCAGGAACAGCTACAACCCATTATTATGAAAGTGAAGAGTTTAAGATCAAGCAAGAAAAAACAAAGTGCTTCACTTGTAGCCCACAAGAAGTCATTTCTGGTGGAGACTACAGGCAATCCACTTACTGTCATCTTCTTCTCGGCCTCTTCTTCTGCGATCAAGTGGAGTTCATAACCTCTACTTTTGCTTATAGCATAGTTCAAGCCTTCAGAGAATTTGAAGTTGTGTGGAGAGAAATATGCGATGACATTAAGAAAGGTACGCTTAGTGAAAGAATCAGCTTGCCAAAGATGAGAAAGGCTGTACTGTCTATCATCTCTCCCAATCCAAACCTAGCTTCGAAGATAGAAGAAAGCTGCGAGGAGCTGGAAAATCAAAATTGGGTTGGTTTAATTACCAAGTTTTGGCCAAATTCCAAGTATGTTTACTCCATAATGACAGGCTCGATGCAACCTTACTTGCAAAAACTAAGGCATTATGCTGGGGGCTTGCCATTAGTGAGTGCTGATTATGGATCGACAGAGAGTTGGATTGGAGCTAATGTGGATCCTTATTTGCCTCCTGAAGATGCTACTTTTGCAGTAATACCAACCTTTTCATATTATGAGTTCATGCCACTTTATAGACAGAATCAAGATTGTGGCTCCGCCATTGATGACTTCATTGAAGATGAACCAGTACCACTCTCAAAAGTCAAGGAAGGACAAGAGTATGACATTGTCCTCACCACTTTTACTGGTATGTTTAATCTTTGCTGCCCTCCAGCTGCGATTCCATTTTCCATTAATATCTTCGTGAATCTCTCCAACCCCATTTCTTGCAGGTTGATATTTTCATCATCTTGACCATGGTAATTAAATTTGGCAAATAGAAACTATATTATCTTTCATGGGAATGTGGACCAATTGTCAACATCAGTGCATTGTTTATTTTTGTGTCACCATTGATGCATTAATTTCTCGATTAGTCAAGCATCGATTCTGACATGGATGTCGACGATTCACGAAACAAAAAATCTTGCATGAATCTAATCCCTTTACATGGTTGTAAGGCACTTAGCAAGTTTCAGGAAAGTTGGTTCCAAAAACTTAAAAAGTAAGGTTTCTATGTGGTCACAGTTACTGCTCTTGATCAGTTTCTTGCTTGTAATATCTCGTAGCCAGGTGTATACGTTCTACTGGCTCAACCGGTTCAAAATCAAGGTTCTATTTGATTTTCAAGGTTTTTTTATGTTATTTCATTGGCAAGAGACAGATGATAACCTTAGAGTTGATTGAGTTCTCAATCCGTTCATATTAGGAATTGAGAATGACTAAATGGTCAAGAATTCTAAAATAAAATAAAATAAAATAAAAATCCATGCAATTCTTTTTGCTATTTTTTCGTGCGGGACCAAGAATAACATATCATAATCTGATGAAGATTTCTTCTTTTTATTTGCCCAGGACTTTATAGATGCAAGCTAGGGGATGTGGTAGAGGTGACTGGTTTTCACAAAGGGACGCCAAAACTGAACTTCATATGCAGGAGAAAGCTAATTTTAACCATAAACATTGACAAGAACACTGAGAAAGATTTGCAGATGGTGGTGGAGAAGGGGTCTCAGCTACTCGTGAGCAAGGCTAGGGCAGAGCTCGTGGATTTTACGAGCCATGCCGAGTTAGAAACTCAGCCAGGTCACTACATAATTTACTGGGAAATCAAAGGAGATGTTGGAGAAGATGTTCTTGGCGAGTGTTGCAGGAAAATGGATGCATCTTTCGTTGACCATGGCTACGTCGTGTCAAGAAGAACGAACTCAATCGGGCCACTCGAGCTTTGCATCGTCAAGATCGGGACTTTCAAGAAAATCTTGGAATATTTCATAGGAAATGGGGCCGCGTTGAGCCAGTTCAAGACTCCTAGATGCACTAGCAACCATGGACTCTTGAAAATTCTCAGTGGCAGCACCATTAAAAGGATCTACAGCACTGCGTATAGTTAATGATCAATATATATAATCCCAATAGTTTTTGTTTCGTGACTTTATTAGTCCTATTCAATATATTATTTTTATTGTTTGATCACTTTGTCAAGAGACTTGTTAAACCAGTCCCCAAGAAAAGTGACGTGATGATAAAGAGCTTGAGATCTACACAGTAAAAGTCTTTGAGTTTAAGTCATGACGTGCACCTCTTGTAAGAATATGAGACAACTAAAATTTTAGTCGCTCATCTAGACCCACAAAGTGTACTTTCAGGGTGGGATTTCCTTGAATAAAAAAAAATGTTTACACATAGATGAAGTGTCAATTACTTGTGTGAATTATTGGTTACATATATAAAGGTAATGATATTGTTTAATTAGAAAAGGTTGTACGTAAATTCAATAGGAAAAAATAATTGATTACTAAATAGGTGTTTGTTCTGTGAAAAAATAAGGACGATGAGAAGATAATAATTATATTAATAATAAAATATACCGGTGGTAAAGTGAGATTGGTGATATTAATAAAACTTGCTAATTTCGTATAGAAATGAGTTAACTCGAGATAACCAACTAAATATATAGTTCAAGAAATTTGATCAAAACAAAAGATGTATATAAAAAACCATAAAAATAAAATAAGCTAAAAAATCATCTCCACTCACATTTTCTCATGGAAAGGGTAAATCAAATAAGATTTCTGTCTTTTGTAATTCTGTATAGATCATCGTGCAACATATGTTCAACACCAAAGATGCATAATAAAAGAAAGAAAAAGGAAAAATTACAAGGATTTTTTTGTATTTTTTTTTTTTTTTAGATTTTCTTCATTTCAAGAACTCCCACCTCATCTTGTTTTACATGAGACGTTGTAGTCAGATTCCAAACACAAACAACTGGGATGCCGGTCCCTTGAAAACTACTCGAGTTTTAACTTGGGATGTATGGTTAGAAGTCTTCGATTCTTAAATTATGGACCTGTCGGAAGGGGAGAACCAATCGGGATCACATAAAATGATAGCAATATATTTATCTAAAATAATAAAATATATTTTTTGTCTTTTTGTCTATCTCATTTATTTTTTAAATGAATTAGATAAAATATTTAATATGTCAATTTAACTTGAAGACTTAAAATGTTTGGTGAAATCGAAGAGTGAAACAATTTACATGTAAAAATTATAAAACTAAACTACAAAACATGTGAACAATCCCAAGCCCCTGTAAAAAAAGGGTGGTTATAGGTCAATGGATTATAGATTTTGAAATTAGGAGGTTTATATTGTTATCTTATTCAAATCCAATTATTGTGATTTATTTATTTTCCAAGGTATGAAATTAGTATATTTATTTTTTTATTTTATTCAAATCCAATAATTAAACATTTTTATTTTACTAATTGAGTATTTAAGATCGGTTTTTTTTCTCACATAATCTGACATAATCTGAAATTCCCATGATAGCTGATCATTTTTTCCATGGCTAGTTAGAGGGTGTTAGGGACGGGTTTTTCAAAAGCGCTTTTGAAAAAATATTTGAATTTTTTTTTTAAGTTTAAATTAATAAAATTTGATATTTTTAGATTATCTTTGATGTGCTGATGTCAAAAATAATTTTAAAAAAATAAAAAAACATAATTTTAATGTATTTTTGAATCAAAAAACACTTTTAAAAACAACCACAACCACACTCTCAAATAGATTAAACAAAAGGGTCTTGCTTGCTTTTAGGTTAAAAAAAAAAAAAATTAAAGTTATGGTAACAACTTAACCGAAAGGGACGGTTTCAGCTGAAAAGTTTTCATGTCCTATGTTTGAACTTTTAACTTGACGATTGGCATAAACAGTGGAGTGCAGCATGTCAGATAAAGGACAATTTAATTTAGCACGTGTTGTTACTTTTCTTATACGTAATTGCTGTGAGATTATAAATAGTAGTTATGAGAATCATATTTATAGCTGACGTTTTAGTAATTCAATAATCAAAATTTGCATATTTTTTCTACGATGGATTAAAATTATGCGTGGTAAAATCACATTAATATTTTTTTAATGAAGAATAAATGGAATATATATGTTTAAATACATTGGAAATGACATGCATCAATCATGGTTAAAATGCAAAACTCATGGTTTGGAATATGAAATTATGATAAAATAATAGAATTCATACCGAAATAAATTACAAAGTTCATTTATAGGAATCAAATATTGAAGGTGAAAATCAAAAAAAAATTATTTGAGTGAACTTATATATGTTGGTGTAACATCATAAGATGGGTCTACTTTTCTGAACATAAGAAGAAAAAAGTCTAAACCACATGAGGATTACTAAAGAGGATAAGAAAATTCAAGACTGTTCATTGAGTTAACTTGATTAATAAGTTCAATTAATTTAATAATATCAAAAATAAAAGGTATCCTTAATTTAATAATATGATAAATAGTGCAAACTCGAGCAAATCTCTTAAACATAAGTTATCTTTCAAAATCACAACTCTTAAAAATATGATACCTGAACTCAATCAGAAAATTTTAATTACCGACCAATTAGTGCTTGTTTGGGAGAATGTGATTGAGTTTGCTTTTAAGAATATTTTTCATTCATAAATATATTAAAATATTTTAAAAAAATATATTTTTAATATAGCACATGAAAATTATATAATAATTCAAAAAAAAATTAGAAAAAAAAATTATTTTTTTCAAAAACACTCTTAAAAACAATATCAAACACAATGAAAATGGAAACAAAGTAACCAGCAACAAATATGGGCTTACTAATCCCATTGCCTCATTTACATCTATCATCCAACCACACAGCAATTATCCAAATGAAATATTAATGGGATCATGGGCCTTGTGTTTGGGCCAGTGGACTCCAATCTTTACTTTCATTTCAGGGTTATCATTTCATCAATTTCTTCTTAAGAACTTATTTAGCCTAGCTATTTTTTATTTCAAAAACACTTTTTAAAAAAGTATTTTTTTATTTTTAAATGATTTTAATATTTTATGCTAAGAATAAATCTTAAAAAAATATATATTATTTCAAATATATATATATTAAAAAAATCTCACGTAACTTGAAATTCGTCGTACATGGACCCACCAGGTGGGCCATTTTTCATGAAAACTAAACAAAAGTGGGCCCAATCTGTTGTGAATCAAAGGATCATACAGCCCATTCCACAGCTTGTACTGTTATAGAGATCATCAAAAGACGAGAAAGCTCGATGACTTTCTCTGAAAGTCTCGGCAAAATAAATCAGTAAAAGAGTCCTTCACGTGAGGCCCGAATTTGCACGGGCCACCTGTGACTTGGTCCCACTGCCTGTCAAAAGTCAAAACTAGCCCCTACACCAGCTATTGCACGTGCCATTGACTTCTACTTTGACATTTCAACAAAACGACGGTTCTGATTTAAAATTATTGTGGTGATCATCTCAGTTCTTGGGAAGGATCGGGTTCTTTCTGTTTTGCCACGTGGTCATATGTGAGACACCAGCTTAGGGATCTGTGACGAGAGGCACGTGAAGGTGGGATTATCCTTCAGCTAACTTGTATTGATTGATATTAATTTCAATTGATATTATTATAAGAAAATAAAAAACAGTAATATTTTTTAAAAATTAATCTGAGTTTTAATTAATAAATTGAGTTATGAGTTGATTTTTCAAGATTGATTATGTTAATTTTTACTTGATTTTAAAAAAAAATTGATCATACTCCAAGATCAAGTTAATTTGCTAGATTATGTGTCAGTTTATGTATTGTGGTTGCAATTGTTTTTTAAAAAAAAATTCGTTCAAAAAATACATTCAAATGATATTTTTTTTATTTCTAAAAAAAAATATTTTTGACATCAGCACATCAAAATAATTTAAAAACATTAAATTCTTTTAATTTAAAGTTAAAAATAAAAATGAAAAAAAAATAATTTTTTTTTTCAAAAACACTTTTAAAAACGCAGATGTCAAACACCTCATTTATCGGGTTTAATAATATTGGTTAATAGGATGCTTTTAGCTTGTTATAAAATTTCTTATAATTTAATTTTAAAACTTGAATTATGCAAAAAAAAATCAAAAATCAAACTTGAAGATTTCAAAGTTAATCCATGGAGTAGGCAATAACAATGGTAAATGAGTATTTGCAGCCTAAACAATTTATATTCTCCATTCAATTTGCAGCATGACACGTGGCAATATGCTCATATGGTTATCAAAATAAAATTTCCGTTAAACTATTATTTTTTTTAATATATAAACTTATAATCTTCAACAAATAATTTTTTTCCCTGTATTATCACATGATTAGTGACTGTGTTATTAAACTAGCCAGTATCAACTTGGTGTTTACCATAAGAGAGATCATGTTTGAAATTAAATTGAATAAAAATTTAATTGACCTCGTTAATTTGTAATAGCATTGTTTGATATTACGTGGTCGTTTGGTATTGTATTCCAAATGGAGTTCTGAAGGAAAGCAGTTTTTGAATCGTTTGGTAATGAAAAAAACACAATTTAAATTACTATGGGACTAATCAAAAAAATATTCGAAACCATGATTTAGAAAGAGCAGAATTGCTTGTATTTCATTTCTACACAGTGACTGAACCATGATGTATAATAACAATATGAAGCAGCTCTCAGAGAACACTAATCACAGGCACACCACAGGAGGTCTCTCTCTCTCCACAGTCGGGAGCAGCTCCCGGAGAACACCACCATCATCCCTCTTAGCACCGATATCCTTTTCTCCACGCCAAAAGCTCTGTCGTGACCTTCAGCTATAGCAGAAAGCCCTCCGTAGAAGCAGCAACGGCAACAACAAACTTCTGATGCTCCACTCGGCCACCACAAGCCATCATATATGACGTCGCCACCACATGAAGAACCACATCGACCCTTCTTTACCCATCGACATCGGCAGGTGAGTCTCTCATCACCATCAGCCGACTACGTGGGAACAATACATGAGTGGTGCACTGTTCTCTTTTGTTTAAAATCTTAGGGCTGGGTTGGACCTACGCTTGGCCCAGCCCAAGTCTAACAGAGTTGAGTCTTTTGTTCCAATTGGGCTAGGGCGACCCATTTAATTGGTTAAGCCCAACCCAATTTTTTTTTAAAAAAAATGTATTTAAAAAAAAATATAGATAGAGATCAATCCTGATGAAAGGGAAAGACGCGTGACTTTGTTTCACTCCACAACTCTATTGTTTTTCGATTGATTATGAATTTGAAACTTGCAACTAGATTTGACCTTAGAAATATATCTCTACAACTAGATCGCAAATGTTGTTACTAATGATATTTTACCAGATATTGTTCCTCGATCAAATAGCAAGGGATCACAAAGGCATTCACACATCAATTTAGTTCGTGATGAAATTGCAAGTAGTTTGATGAGAGAATAAAAACAAATGTCTAATTTACTTAAATTATTAATTACATTTTATTGTTATGATTATTAATCTACAATATTTAAAAAAACAATATATATATATATATATATATATATATATATATATATATATATATATATATATATATATATATGTGTGTGTGTGTGTGTGTGTGTGTGTGTGTGTGTGTGTGTGTGTGTGTGTGTGTCCTTTAAAGTAATTTCACAAGTTGACAACAATATGAAAAGTATGGTAACCAAACACGCGAAACTGTTTTTCATTAAATCTCAAACTTAACTACAGTTTTAACCAAACACTTCAATTTCAGTTATGAACCGCATCTAAAAGTGCTTTTTCATGAAATTATTTTTTTAAAAAAATTTCAACTACAATAATAACCGCAATGTCAAACACACCCGCATTTTAGAAACACTTTTGAAAATTTTTTGAAATTTTTATTATTATTTTATTTTAAATTAAATATTTTTAGTGTTTTTAAATCATTTTTCATTTGTTGATAAAAAAATAATTAAAAAACAAAAAATAATCATTATTATACATTTTAAATAAAAAATATTTTCAAAAATAATCTTAACTATATTTTCAAAGTTAAACTTAAATTGATTTTTCTTAAACAAATAAATTGATGTCAATTTACCTTTTTTTTTAAAAATAAAATAAAATTATTTTAAATTAATTCAAGTTAATTGTCTAACTAATAAACAAAACCATAAAATAAGGAATGAGAATAATAAATTTGATTAGAAAATAATTAATTGATAATGTTGAATTAACTTGTTTGTTTTATGTTTTAAAAAATAAATTCTTTTGTTAATTTTTTGTTAATATATTTTTAAATAAAAAATAATTATTATTCTAACATACGAAAAGCAATATTAAATTTCTTTAACAAGCCACTGACCCAAGCCATTTTATATAAGAAAGAAAACAATTTTGGCATACAAAAAAGCTCACCTTAGAAACTCAATGTCCTGTACTCTCCCTCCCCATCTCTCTCCCCGTGTGCCCGTGAATTGTAATAAGACTTTGCTTTAGAAGCACGAGTCCATTCTTACTATCATAAAAAGTCTTGATCTTTGCACTCGTCAGTAACCCACCTCTATCTTTCTCTCCCAAAGCTCTTCCCTGAAACAATTTTCTACAATCTTTACTAGCTACAAACCCATTTCCATGCTTAGCAGAGCAAGTGTTAAAACCCCATGACACCCTGAAAGAAACAGGCAACGGGGTTTGCTTTGGTTTCTCTTTTTCTTTAATGAGAGAGGAGAAGGTACAGAACGAGTGAGTTTCGCTCAGCATTTTGGTTCTAATGGGTGTAGGGGATAGTTGGGATACAGTAGTGTCACTACCACCAACAGTGGTGCCTTTGGATTTAGAAAGAAATGATCATTGGAGACATTTTGATAACTCAATGAATGCTGTGTCTTTTGGGTTTGTAGCAACTGCTATATTGATATCTATGTTCCTTGTAATAGCCATCTTTGAAAGGTTTTTAAGGCCCAGATCATTGTCTTCCTCAGCTGTTGTTAATGGCAGTTCTTCTCCCAATGATCTTGAAGCACAAGTTGTTTTCCATGGCAAGCTTGATTTCCCATCTCCGAAAGTACTCTCTCTCCCTCTCTCTCTCTCTCTCTCTGTCACACACACACACACACACACTCACACAATTTGATTACATTTTTTTTTTTTGGATTCTGAGAAGGAAGGGATGCTATTTTCTTTTTCTTTTTCTTTTTATTTATTAAGAGATTGGAAATTAGTTATTGTGGTTACAAAAGAAGCATTAATTTATGCATTCTTTTTCTTGTTCTGTTTATATTTTCGTTCTTTTTGGGATGACCTGCAAAGTGTAATGAGTGTACCTGCAAGCATGACTATGACTGCTCCTTTTGCTTTCTTTTTGTTTGTGATGATAATTAATCTTTAGCAGTTTGTATGGCCGTTATGCAAATGGCATTTTTTGTATTTATGTGTTAAAAGCTTCTTCTCTTTTATGATTTCTTGAACTTGTCTTTCTGAAATCACTTTTTAGTTTTGGTTTAATGTAGTAACCATTGAGATATCTTTTACTAGTGTTTAACGTCTCAAACTTTGTATATATTTACTTCTTTTGACAGTGATTAACATGAAAGATTAGGTCTTTATGCATAGATAAAGTATCATTTTTTTACTTGCTCCTTATTTCATCAGCATTTGAGGGAGTTCCTGTTTGAAAGAATATTTTACCAGGTCACATGAGACAAAGAGGGTGATAGCTGGGACCTATCGATATTCATATCCACCGTCCAATTGATAGCTCTATCCATGTCAGGACTGCCCATGTGTTGGCATGTCGTTCAGGTTCTTGCTGATTGAATGATCCTTTTCAACTTTTGATACCTGGGATTTTTCTCTTCCACTCAATGATAGGAGCCATTGGTTTTCAATATGTAATTACCTTTCAATCATTATTTAGCCTGCCAGTAAGTTCTCATTTTAGTTTAACTTGACCTCAAATAGTAAATTGTCTTTAGTTTCTAGTATCAGTGAGTAATTTTCAAAACCATGATTACATATGGCATATGTGATTTTAGATAATGATTAAAGATGATCATTGTGAAAAATAAGCTTTAGCTAATTGAAGTTTGGTGGCTTAATTTGTGGACAAATCATGCAAATTTGGAAGATTAGTGGAATTATATAGGGAGCTTCTGTAGTGGGCTGCCTTATGTTAAATAATTCATCATTTGCATTATAATATAGTATTACGACGGCTCTTTAACGCAACCTCATTTTATTATAAACATATTAGAATAATAGATATCATTACCCTAATGCATCTGTATTGTCATTTAAGTGTAATAATATTATTACTTTTATACCATTCTTATTTGTTATTTAGAACATATGAAAGTTTTGCTTTCCTTGTTCATGTGTTCACTATAGAGGATTTGATACAGTTAACAGCATCTTGGCCAGAAACAACCATGTTTATGCTCCAAATCTACTGCACCCAAGTCTAAATCTAATCCTCTAGATTTGTTATTTATGAGCAGCCAATGTTGTTGATAAGGCTGTGTCTGCTATATAATTGATCAATTTAGGTGTCTATTAAACAGCCTGATGCTCATTCTGCATGGTTAATTATGTTTGAAGCACACATGGGAAGACATTAATTACATAAATATGTTTATCCATGCTAGTTTACCAGGCTAATGGGTCCATTATATCTTGCCAGTATGTGATTTTTGTCTCTACTGCTTTAGACCATTATAGTATCAATGAGTGCTGAAGATTGAATCATGCAAGAAAATGATCTTGCCTTTGTTTACTTACAGAAAAGAGCATAGGAAATGATGTATGAAAAATTCTAATATGCATGGAGAGTTGTGTGAAGCCCTGTTAGAAGATCTCTAGAGACTAGGGTGGCCAGAAGCTGTGAAAGAAAAATAGTATCATTGAAAATCTCCCATTTTTGCCATCCCAAGATTTGTCCTATGCCATAAGGCAACCAAACATGTCTAGACACAATGGTCAAGTTTTTCCTGTCTGAATTTGTTGTTTAGCTTCAACTTGAAGTAGGCCAACATACTATCACAAACACCTGATTTGATGCTGTGAGTGAGAAAATGTCTTTTGAAACATGCCTGGTATTCTATATCATGCGCCCATTGTTTTGCCATGTCTCATATATCCTTTCCTTCTACAGCTAAGACATGGCAAACCAGCTTTCTTTTGCCTTGTTCGAGTGGTGGTCCAAGATAGTATCGTGGCATAGCTACCTATTTATTTACCTCTCATATATCAAATTGTTTCAATGATTTCGCATTTTTTCCACACTAAACGTTAACACAGTAATTGATTGTTAATTGAGACCCTTGATTTATGGAAAAGAGGTGTGAAATCCGGAGACAATGGGGATAATGTGGTAGGTATTATTGCTTGTTAAGAAATCATTCTACTCCACTAGTTCATGTCTTTATACTAGTACCTTAAGAATGATTAAAGTAAACCCTTTTGTCTCTTCTTGCATGGCTTCTGTTTTCAGCTCCCCCCAGCTTGAACTTTTTTTGAAAATATCAACTTGCATTAATTGCTGGACCCGCTACACTTTCCATGGCTGGAAAATTCCTGTACACTTGTTTACAGTAATGTCGTTGAGATTGCACGCGACACCTTCCACTAATATCTTGTTTGGTTGTTCTGATGATTGAAAATATCTGATGCCTGAGAAGTGATTCTTCAGCAATCTGTGCTGAAGCTCTGTCAGAACATGATTGTCTGCAAATGTTTTGTTTGTTGACTTCTTGATTCGTATGCAGATGACAGTTTATGCGGAAGGGGTATCGGTCCTGATGCCGGGTGAAGATGTTCCTACCTTCCTCGCACGCCCAGCTCCTGGCCCCCAGTGCGCAGCATAGCCCATGCCACAGCTTCACCTCGACTAACATGACCTCAAAAAACTAACAAGAACATCTGATTTTTCCACAACTTTTTCAATCATTACTGATCATGAATTAGTGTACATTTGAATTCAATGATTAAATGCGAGCTGTCTTCGCTTCTGTAAGGTCTAAATCAACACACCAAAGTGTGCCACTCCTTGTAAACTCTTGTTTTCTTGCGAAACCTGAATCCTTAAAAGTATGTTTTCTGGAAAATGGGTTTCTTTTCGCATTCAAAAAGAAGAATCTTTCTGCAAGCTTTCTCACATGGAGACCCTGGGGTGTTTGGGAGTACGATTGGAAAGTGTTTTAATTTTATGTTTTACTTTAAATTAAATTTTTTGGTGTTTTTAGATTATTTTGATGTGTTGATGTTAAAAATGTATCTTGTTGATCAAAAACATCCTTCTCTTAATCATGTTTTTTTTAGAATAATGTTTTTTTTATTAGTAAAAACATTTTTTTTAAGTAAAATTTATTATCATTATGAAAACAAGTTTCAATAAAATAAAATAAAAAATGAATTGATCATTTTTACGCACATGCATTAATAAATATAAGAACAATAAAAAATTTAAAAAATATATATGAAATGATAAATTGAAAAATATATTTTATTCTTGTTGAATATTAATGCATAAAAATGCATGTTGATGTTGGATGGCCCAAATCTATCTGCCCATATTGTTTCAACTTCCAGCCATCTCAAGTCATACGTTGATGGTGGATATCACTGTTTAGTTGTTTTAGATGTTTTATTTAAAATAAATTAGTTTTTTTTCTACATGATTTATTCTAAAATTAGATTTTGTTCCTCTCTTCTTTAATTAAGAGTGATTAACTTCCATTTTTATATATATAATTAGTGATTAATTAAAATAGATAAATAAAATTACTTTGTAAAAATTGATAAATTATGGAAGCAAAGTTAACATGAAAAAAAAACCCTTTTTTTTATCTTCATGGAGACATATAGAAAATACTAAAAGGTGTTTATGAGTGCGAGTGGCAAAATGCTTTTGAAAAAAAATAAAAATATATATTTTTATTTTTTATTTTAAATTAAAAAAATAGTGTTTTTAGATCATTTTGATGTACTGATATTAAAAATAATTTTTAAAATAAAAAATATTATTTTAATATATTTTTAAATAAAAATTATTTTAAAAACAATCTCAATCACACTCCCAAAGATACTATATAATGATTTTACATGAATAATGTGGATGAGATGAGGAAGTGCTCTGCCGCTCTCTCTCTCCATCTATATTATTATAATGATTCTCTCTCTTTATTAAATTTATATATTTTTTTATTTTTATATCAGCATATCAATTTTAAAATATATAAAAAAACTATTAATTTAAAACAAACACAAAATTCATTTCTTTAAAAAAAAGAAATGGTTTTCCATACAGTCCCATGACACGACAGAAGAAGTTGTGTTATCCTCTTGAAATTATAAGGTCATAAGAAAAATGAGGCCGTCGAAGGTTTAATAAAGGATGTGACTGATGCCTATAAAACCCAATTAATGAAGCTTATTGTGAACGATGAAGACATTGACAAAGCCCTGTTTTGTTGTGACTTTTTTTATTTTGTTGACGGCAGCTGTGACCCAAACGAGCCAGGGCTGTGCCCTACCACACAAAGAGGCGATGGTCCCACGTGGCACCGAGTGGCCCCAAATTTCTTGTTCAGGAATTTTTGTGCATTGTGATGCTGCAGCAAGCTCAATTTAGTATTTTGTTTGTTTGTTAATACGATGTTTATTAAAAGTTATTTTACATGTTTGTTAATTTTAATTTTAATTTTAAGATTTATAAAATTAATTGAAGTATGTGTAAGCTGATCCGGATAACTATGTTTACCAACGAGTGAAAGTCGATCAGAGGGTCGTCTCGAGCTAACCAAGGTCTCGAAGTTCGAGCCTTGGATATGCTAGTATTTTTTAAAACTTCGCTTTGGGAGAGCTTTGTCATCTTAAAGGGTCCTACATGCTCGAATCTGGATTAGTCAGAAAGTAGTAGGATTACAGGGATGGTTTATACCAAAAAAAACAAAAAAAACAAAAAAAAATTTAATTTAATGAATTTGTTTAAAAAAATGTTTTTGAATAAAAAATAAAAAATATATTATTATTTACTATTTTAAATTAATTATTTTGGTATTTTTATATTATTTTAAAGTATTAATACTAAATATATTTAAAATGGAATCTGTGTTTCCAATGTATCTTTCCCTGGGGGATCTAATGACAATGTCTATGAAAGGTGATCGTGATCGTGATCGTGATCGTGATCTCATTAAAAAATATTTTTGAGATTTTTTTTATTTTTTATATGATTTTGAATTATTTTTATATATTAAACACTACCGATATTTAATTATTTATTGTGTTGCCACTTAAAATATAACTATATTTTGAAAATATAAAATACATGAAAATGAGACACCAACCAAACACTATTTTAAAATTTAATTTTCTTTTCACATTTTACTCAAGTCATATCTATCTAAATTGTCCTTTGCTCTCCTAATTAATCCCCTAAGAATTATTTTAAGTGTTTCTGTATTTTGTGAGTCTCAAATTCGCATGAATATAGGGCAATATATTGTATTTTGTTTTAAATATTGAGAAATAAATTTGAATGTAATTTTTTTTATATAAATCTTGAAGTGTGTAGCCTCCTATGTTTCACACAAGAAGAGATCATGCCTTTAACTTTGTTTGAAAATGGTGGACATGACATTGATTTCAAATTTTATCACCAAACCATTTTTTATCAAAACATGTATGTTTCTGCGGTTGTACCGCCGTTTGCTCAAAATTTAAAAAGAAAATTTCATTTTAAATGAAATTTTTTTTGTGTATTTAAATTATTTTGATGCGCTGATGTCAAAAATAATTTTGAAAAATAAAAAAAATATTATTTTGATGTATTTTTTTAAAAAAAAGTACTTTCAATAGCAACCGCAACTGTACTCCCAAACATGCTCTTAGTATAGTTAAGATACGTCATGATCTTGAGAAAAAAAAATAGAGAATAAATATATCCAAAATGTTTGCATCTTCATCTATGTTTTGGAGTGTGGTTGAGTTTATTTTTGAAAATATTTTTCGTTCAGAAATACATCAAAGTGATATTTTTTTATTTTTTAAAAATAATTTTTAACATTAATAATTTTTAACATTAACATATAAAAATAATAAAAACATTTAATTTAAAAAAAATCAAAAATATTTTTGAAATACCAAACATTCTTTTTGTCTTCCCTGGTCCTAGTGAGAGTGACTTGGCACAGTCCTTGTTGATTTTTAAAACCCCGTTACCATTGGCAGCTTGCTATCTTCGTCTTTCTTTGTGAATTCCTTGTTCATGGTAATGTCCGAGTGAATTTCCAGGAAAAGTCTAAATATTCATCAGAGTAGAGCTTGATAGTTTTGCCAAGAAGAATAAAAAACATATTTCAAGTGTATATTCTCTGTGAAACACTGATTTTTTTTTATTTTTTTAATATATATATATATATATATATATATATATATATATATATATATATATATAAAGACTAAAATTCTCTTATATATATATATATATTATCCCCCCAAAAAATACAAAACGAAATAGATATAATTAGGTCATAGAAAAGTCTTGACTATACAACATTAGATTTAAAAAGAATTACAGGCACATTAGTTTTAAGAATCTATAAATAAATAAGCGTGCCAGTGTAATTTGAGTAACTTAGAAATAAAATTTGGACAACTCTTCAAATTACATATTTTTCAAAAAAATAAAATAACATTATTATACATGTCTTCAAAGCATGAGTTTGACTAGTTTACTCATGTTAATTTAATTTTTTTTTAATCAATATTTTGATATTTTTTCAATATCATCTTTCAACGTTAAATTAATTAAAAATTGAACTTCATAATCTATTTTGATTTGTATTTTATGAAGTTATCTCGGTTACATAAACCAAAATGCAATTTTGACATGTTAACCTGAGTTATTTGTTTTTTTGTCTCATATTTTGATTATTTTTTTTTTCAATTTTATCATTCATTATTGTTTAATTTGTTTTTTTTAGAGTTATTCTGATCTCATGATTTGGATAATGAATTTGGCTAACTAACCCTGATCTATCCAATATATTTTTATCTCAATAAACTTTTTTTTAAAAAAAAAACATGTCATGTTTGATTTTCTTAGCTCAAATATATTTTTAACTCAAGTTATTTTTGAACTTATTAACTTGACTGGGTCATATCAGGTATATTTCTATACCATTTAAATTTTTCTCTACTATAAAACATATTAATAACACTTATGTTTTTTACAAAACCACTTAAAATAATTTAGTTTAAATCATATATCATGATTAATTGACTCTCTTAGATCAAGCCAAAATCAATTAATAGAGATTGAACAACTCTTTGATCTTATTTCCATCCTATCTAGGTCAAGCACTCAAGCTCTCACCAAGTCATTTTATAATACTAATTACAAGTCAAAAAGCGAAACTGATTACTTAATTATTTAATTTGGTGGTGATGGTGATAACGAAATATAACGAATAAGAAATTAAAGTCACCATCCTTAACAAGGTCGGTGGCTGTCATATAGATTCTTGATTAATGACACCTTTGCTAGGGGTCCAATAAGGATATCTGCTCTTATTATTATTATTATTATTATTATTATTATTATTATTATTATTATTATTACACACGAAAATCTCTCAATACTTTAATCTCTTTGCCTGTTGAAAGACATAAAAATAAAAATAAAGGATAGTGGGACATACTTTTTTTTTGTTGGGTATTATTTGACTAATTTTTTAAAAATTTAATGGGTGTACAAAAATAAAACGATCACTTGCAAGTTACTTCAAGCTGTCACCCCCGACCCCCTCAGTATTTGTTGACTTGTTCGAGGTGTATAGGCAAATAAAGGCTAGTTTTCATTATAAAAATAAATAAATAATATGAAAATAATTTAATCTTTGCATATAAAAAATGTTCCAAATACATTTAAGTATTAAAAATTTGTACCTTTCATTTTACCAAAAAGAAAATCCATTCCAGGCTCTTACAAAATTCAATATTTTAGATACTATTTAGTTGTTGTCTCAAAAAAAAGAGATAAAAATAGTACAAGAGTAAAATATATAAAATAAAATTTGCTAATGTAATAAATTTTTATACATAGAGTAAGTGAAGGTGGGTGAGGTTTACCCTGTCACCTTCATTTGATGAGCTGGCTGCAGATTGTAATTGGGAAGGTTGAAAACATGGTCATGCATTTCTTTTCTCTTTTTTTTTTCAAACATTAAATAATTGTCATGGAAAAATATCCACGAACTTTATGTTTTTGTGTTTATCACTCTATTTCAAAAATATTTTTATTATTAAATAATATTTTATTACCAAAAAAAAACAGTTTGTGATAAAAAAAAATTGGTTGTAATGGATAGAGTTGCCACGTAAGACTAATGTCCATATCAAACACAACATTCTTCCCTGGAATTGGCATGCGAGGAATTATGCGAAAAGAAATTGACCTTCTTTCCATGGCCCATGCATGTTCAAATAAAATAGAGTGGTGTGCCCAAACTATTATCTTTTAAAATCATGATTGGAATGTTGAATTGAAACTTGAAAGAAGGTATGCATCATCATAAATGAAGAATATCACAATTTAATATTTAATTCCACAAATTTAATTATTTTGCTTGGATAGATTTTTGTATGAAACAATATGTTTGAGAGAAAAACATGATTTTGTATGAGAATTAAATTTTTTTAAAATTATAAAATATTTGTTAATTAGATTGCAAGCGTTGTTGGATTTTAAATATTTTATTTTCCAATCCAGATATTATAAATCACATGTTTATATAAAATAAAAAAAATTATAAAATATATCACTGTTTGTAAGACCTAAAACCAATAAATCACTGTTTGTAAGAACTTAAAACAGATGGGGTTTTACTCGCTCATTTTGACCAACGAAGTACACTTTTCAAGGATAAAGTTTTCCCCACATTAAAAATAAATAAATCACGCTACTCCAGTTTAATGGTACCAATTGTTTTTAAATTATTTTTTTATTTAAAAAAAATACATTAATATATATATATATATATATATATATATATATATATATATATATATATATATATATTTAAAATTACTTGTAACTTCAACACATTAAAACAAATTCAAATTATAAATAAAAATACTTTTTTATTTTTTTTTAAAAAACATGTTCTTATAAACTATATCTTGAAGCTTGGACAATAAATAAAACCCAACCCCCCTTCAAAGAAAAGGGAAGAAAGTCAAAAGACACGAGACACCTAACTATAAAGGCATCCATCTCATTAAACTTTCACATTGCAATTATTATTCTATATCATATCCCGGTAACCTAGCAAATAGTAGTATTTTCCTATTTTTCTAGAAAAAAAAAGCATTTTCAATCATTTACAAGTAAAATTAAACAAGTTATTGAGAGTATATTTGTTTATGCAGTTTAAACAATGTTTTAATTTAAAAAATTATAAAAAATAATGTATTTTTAAATTAAATATAACTTGAAACATAACATTTGCATATAGACAACTCAACATTTGGGTTTTTTTCATTAAAAAAGAATCTCCATTTTCTTTTTATAAAAGTAGCTTGGCGTGTACGTAATTTTTGGGGATTTTCTACCAAAATCATAAATAGAAACACCATGTACACGCGCAAATAAAGCGCGTGAGTCAATATTAAGATGCCTTGTCTATAGACTATATATAGTTCTAATCACCATTCACCACGCAAGACATGGATAATGGTGAGTTTGGGTCCTTCTACTCTCAATTTTATCTTGTTTGGCATCTCTATTGTTTTTTGTTTCAATATCACCCCTTTTGTTTATTTACTACAAGAAATTGCATTAAAACCATCATGAATTAATTTGGTAATTTTTCAAGCCAAACACATGTTTGAAAAAGCATTTCCAAATGTAAAAACAAAGACAAACCTTCTTAATCCAATCCCTTAGATTTAGAACTTGTTTAGGAATGCATTTGAGAAATGCTTTTAAAAACAAATGTTTTTTTTTATATTTTTACTTGAAAATAAATTTTTTTGATGTATTTAAATAGTTTTGATATTCTAATATCAAATGTAATTTTTTAAAAATAAAATACTATTTTAATAAATTTTTAAATAAAAAACATTTTAAAAAATAATTTGACAAGTTATAATTTGATGGCCGAGATTAAACATGTATCATCGAATATGAAAGGATCCGAGACATAAGAACTTGAAATATAGGGATGATATTAGAACACAGAAAAGGTTGGCAAGCCAAACTAGGATGAAAGTCCAAGAAGTTCCCGTATGAAAGTGTCTTACACTCTCCCTCTCCCACCAGAGACTGTTCAACTTCAACTCATGGGAAGACTTCACTACTACTAGTCTTCTAGTCTTCTAGTTTATAGTTTTTTACAGAAAGAAAAGCAAGAAAAGAAAAGAAAATAGCCTCTCTCTCTCTCTCTCTGTGGAGTAGTTTTTTCTCTTTACATTTCATGGTCAAAAGCCGCTCTTTCTACAACTCTCTCTACTGTTCCTTACAGAAGTAAGTTGGTTCTTTTTATATTTTGGTCCCGTAAACATTGTGATGTAATATCTGCTGACGTCCATTTCTTGTTCCCTATATCCTAATTCACTGATTCTTAGCACCTAAGTTTCCCTTTTTTACTTCTAAAAAGAGCTACAAAAAGGTCAAAAAGAAACTTCCTTTCGTTTGTAAATGACAGCAATTTGCTTCATTTAAGCTCGACATTCGTCAAGCTTGTGTTTTTTGGTGCTCATTACTTTTTTCTTTGTTGGGATTTTATGTTGTTGAGCTCTCGAGCTCTGGTAAGATCATTAACTGTGTTTCTGTGATATTCTTTTGTGGGGTTTGGTTGTTTTTTTCAGATTGGAAGTGGGTTTATGGTTGGTGGTGTATAGAAAGAAAAAAAGATATTTGAGTTCGAGAGGTCAATGGGAGTCAAGACATCTGATAGAAGAGCGTGCCTGAATTTGGCGATCTATGGAATATTCTTTGCAGGGTTTGTTTTGATTTGCACAGCAAGAATTTCAGATGCTGTTACTAATCCAAGTGATGGTAATTAAGCTTGACTCTTTTTTTTTATATATATTTTATTTTGCTCTTTCTTGTTTTGGGTTTCTCTCAGCTTTTTGGTCTGTGAGAAAATGTGGGATATAAAAGTAAAGTTATTAGTTAAAAATTAAAACGATATAAGCTATTACACCTAGGTGGAAGAAATGCTTGGTTGGTTTTGTAAATTTCCTTTGTTGTTTTAACTTTTCTTTTTCAGCAACCAAATAGGACTATTACTATTTGTTATTGTATCTTTTAAGCTGGAGTCGTAGTGTTATTAATTTTGTTTCATAGTACATGGAGCTTTGAATCTTATCACCTGCATTGTTTTGATTGACTTAGTTACTGCAATTAATAACTTATACATCTCACTGGGCTCTCCTGCACTGCCTGGGTGGGTTGGCACCGGGGGAGATCCATGCGGCGAAGCGTGGCAAGGCATTGTATGTAATGCTTCAGAAATTCAAGCCATGTATGGAGTTCTGCTGTGGTCTCATCATATTTATTGCCATTTGTTGGCAGTGATAATGGAAAACCTTTTAAAACGTGCTGTTTTGCAGAGTTCTTAATGGTGCGAATTTGCGAGGAGAACTTGGTGATAATCTGGGAATGTTTGCTTCTATCATATCAATGTAAGTGGTAGTTTGAAAATGTCATTTATCTACCCTTATATGAATGGTCTAAATTGCTTGATACCCCAAGTATCGATTTCTAGTTGTGTGCTTTACACATTAGATGAAATAGGAGGAAGCATAACCAAAGTACATAAACTGCATTTGTTTGGATACTAGGCAACAATCTTTCTTGTGATTTTTGTGGATTCTGACATTAATCTTTTTGCACCTATTCTTTTCTCTTCTTGTATGTGTTTAGAGATCTGAGCAATAACCACATAGGGGGGAGTATTCCATCCAATCTGCCTGTTACTATGCAAAACCTGTATGATTCCTGTTACATGATATAATCTTCGGGTTTTCCCCCCCTCCATATATTCTATTCTGGATATTTTTTTATGGAACAACTTATAATAGTCTTTACCTTTGACAGTTTCCTTTCAGACAATAACTTCACTGGAAGCATCCCTGATTCTCTGTCCTCTTTAACCTTATTGAAAGCCATGTAAGTTTAGGCTCCTCTTTTGCTGGTGTTGATGCCTGCTTAATGTCATTTTTATAATTTTATGCTTATATCTTGACTTTGTATGCCTTGTAGGTCTCTTAATGAAAATTTTTTAAGTGGAGAGATACCAGATGCCTTTCAAGCTCTTCCTGGGTTGATCAACTTGTAGGTTATATTTTCAAAGCTGGCATACTTTTCCAGTTCCATTAATGTTGCATTATGGTTAGTGTAACAACTTATGCTTTTTGCAGAGACCTGTCCAGTAACAATTTGAGTGGGCAGTTGCCTTCTTCTTTCATGGATTTAGCTAGTCTTACAACCCTGTAAGTTGTCACAGCAAGTCGATTTATATTGCATTCGCTTCATCTCCATGTATAATGCTAACCACTTAGTTGGCAGACATTTGCAGGACAATCAGCTATCTGGGACCCTTGATGTTCTAGAAGATCTTCCCCTGAGAGATTTGTACTATTCCATACCATGTCTCTTTCAAATTTAAATGATAGTACCTCGATTCTTATTCATGTTTTTCTATCTAGTTTTGTGGTCTGAAGTTTGTCGAATGATTCATTCCCTTGTTTTGCTGTCCTTTTTACTTCTCATAAAACAGGAATATAGAGAATAACCTCTTCTCAGGACCCATACCTGACAAGCTGCTGGCCATCCCAAAATTCAGGTAGGAATCAAAATGTATTTCATTTGAAATGGAACTTGATGCTTTTCAAAAGCATTCATGTATCTCTATGAATTATGCTGTCATAATGACTTAAATTGATGAATATCGTGTCAATTATACATCATGTTCCCTCAATTTAGGAATTTCTGGTATTTAACAGTTCCTGAAAGTTGTATGAAAACTCCATTAAGCTTAAATATTTGAGTAGATTAGTAAAGGATGATGATAATTATTTATGCATTTCTATCGTGTTATTCTGATCAGAGCATGAGCAACTATTTGCAGTGTCCTTGAAAACAAGCAGGTCCTGGAAATCATACCATGTTGATGTGTCCAAATGATTCAGACCAATTATGTTCTTGAAGGGTTCAATTAAGATTGCATGGATTTCTTTAAGCTGGGATTTTTTCTGGATATAATATACATGTGAAGAAACCTGCAATCCACTGTTGGAACTTATGGGGAAGAATACATCCAATTCGTGCTAAATGTGATGAAGCACATAATTATATAGACATATTTATACCTTGCAGAAATCGGAGCCAAATAATTTCTTGAATGCAAGCTAGGAATTTACTCAATAGCATGGAAATCATTCTATGGGGACTTTCTGATCTCCACATTCTGATGCACCGAGTTAATAACACCATGTGGTTACTATGACTCCTGCCAGCAAAAAAATCAAATATTCTTAAATAGGATGGATGCATTTTCTTTTACCCGCTTCTACTCTGTTTGGCATCTAAATCCATAAAACTTTGCAAAATGTGTTTGAAATGAATGGGAAGAACTGTTCTTTCTAGTTTGGAAGATTTAGTTGCACTTCCCTCATTTATTTGCTAACATTGATACTTGTTGCAGAAATGATGGCAATCCGTTCAATACTTCCCCTGCTCCATTACCTGCACCCACATCCCCATCCCCACCAACACCTTCACCGCCGCTTCCTCCAACACCACCACTTTCCAGGGCTCCACCATCACAGTCTTCTTGGAGAAAACACGGGAAGCAGGCTGATGGGCCATCTTCATCAGATAAATCGAGCTCTGGAGGAAAAAATAAAAGAGTAGTTTGGATATCCATTGCAGGTGTATTCTTGTTTGTAATACTGGCATTAGCACTTGTGCTTTTGATTCCAAGATGTAACAGAAGAAGGAAGGAGGATAGCAGAATTTTCAAGCGGCATCAAGTTGGAGAGAACCCAAGGGACAATGGATCCTTGGTCCAATCAACTAATCAAAATGAAAAAGGCAAACAACTATTTAAATTGAATCATCTGCTTCCATGCAAGATTTCAATTATTTTGATCACTGACATGTTCTAAAAAATTTTAAACAGTTCCAAAGGAGACCACACAGAAGCCCAAAGAGGACCATCCAAAGCCACGGAATATGCATATGAGAAATGAACCCAAAATGAACCCAATACCAAAGAGGAACAATCACTTAATGGACATGGACAGAGCAGATATAGATTTCATGGATCCTCCTCCTCCTCCTCCTCCTCCTCCACCTCCACCCCCACCACCTCCTCCTCCACCCCCTGTTGAGAATGTCATTGTTGAGCCAATTGTGCGTGCTGAAGCAAGCTCAAGAAAGCCTTCTCGCATAACTCAGATCCCCCCCACTTCTGCTAGGTCCTTCGATATTGCATCACTTCAGCAATACACAAACAGCTTTTCTCAAGAAAATCTTATAGGAGAAGGCATGCTGGGAAGTGTTTATAGGGCACAGCTTCCTGATGGAAAGGTACGATCTCTTACCATGATTGCTGTTAATTTTGGCACTTTATTTATGGTGATTGATGAGCCACAATATTCTATCTGGAGATTTGCTGTATTATTATATTAATTTTGTTAGTTTTCTTCATAGCTTTGTTTCTGCCCTCTCAAGTCACTGATAATTGACTTCCTTGTGTGCTCCTTTCCACAATTGTCCAAAACGCTGGTTTTTAATTGTTGAGACCATTACTGCAAATCCTTAAACAGAATATATCAGTGAGCTTTAAAAGGTGAAAACTTAAGGTGGTTCAGTGCATTATTTCAAACCTCCCTATTAAATGGTGCCATCTATCTAATCAAGCAAGTCAATTTTGTTCTAAGAAAAACATATTGTAGAATGTCTGGCTTCTGATATTGGTTGTATTTGGTTGCTTTTTTAGCTTGCTGCTGTCAAGAAACTTGATAATAGGACTGCAGAGAAGCAGAAGGACCGTGAGTTTATTGAACTGGTTAACAATATTGATCGGATCCGACATGCTAATGTTGTTGAGCTCATGGGATACTGTGCAGAGCGTGGTCAGAGACTTCTGATCTATGAGTATTACAGTAATGGCTCTTTGGAAGGTGCACTACACTCAGACGATGAATTTAAAAAGAAACTTTCCTGGAATGCCCGCATTAGTATGGCACTTGGAGCCGCTAAAGCCTTAATGTAAGTGAACTAGCCACTGGGATAGAATCACTTTTCCCAACTTAAAAAGAACTCCAATACAAAGAGTGTGTGCATGTATGAAGAGAGATTTGAATAGCCAACAAATACAAGTTTTCCAAAGGTATATGGGTAAAAAAGATAAAACTAGGTATCCAATATGCTAGAAATGGATTGTGGATTCAGGTCTATAAAATGGTCAATAATTCACCAAAATATTTCAATGGTTTGAAGGTGGGCGGCATGCTCGCCCCCCACCCCTTTTCTGCATACTGATTTTGTTGTTCTGTGTGTGAAGGTTTTTGCACGAGGTCTGTCAGCCACCTGTTATACACAGAAATTTCAAGTCCGCCAATGTTCTTCTTGATGATGATCTTGGTGCTCATGTCTCAGATTGTGGTTTGGCTTCATTAATATCATCAAGGTCTGCAAGTCAGGTAAGTAATGATCATACAATCAGGCAGTGACCCAGGTTGAAATATGAATCATCTTGGGAGTTGACTTTCAGATGTGTTAGATTGAGTTATTGACTGCAATCTATTGACTCTCGAAGAAAGGAATTCTGTTGAGAGCTAGTTGGCTGATTGATTAGACTTCTTTCAGTGTTAGGAAAAAGTACTTCAGTTGGTGTAGTGATGTATATAGCCTTCTTGTTTCCATTCCGCTTGCTTCTCTAAAATTACTCCCCTTATTTCAGTTGTCAGCCCAGCTGCTAACAGCTTATGGTTACGGGGCTCCAGAATTTGAATCAGGAATTTATACCATCCAGAGTGATGTCTACAGCTTTGGTGTGGTCATGCTAGAACTCTTAACTGGACGGAAGTCTCATGACAGGTAAAACTGTTATCCTAATTGCAAAAGCATATGGTGTTTGCTATCCCAAAGCAAATTTTTTACTTATTTAATGATGTCTTCTTTACAAAATTTTCGAAGGACACGGAATCGGGGGGAGCATTTTCTAGTGAGATGGGCAATGCCCCAGCTCCATGACATCAACACATTGTCAAAGATGGTTGACCCTGACCTTAAAGGAGAATACTCTGCTAAATCTTTATCAAACTTTGCTGATATCATTTCTCGATGTGTTCAGGTGAGAATTATATTGTTGGTTTCGTTATGATTTCCTCAAAGACTTGGTACATTATTAACAAGTGAATGCCATCTAGTTGCAGTCCAAGATTTTGTTTTCTGCCAAATAAAGGATGATTACCTTTGCCTAACCTTAAGGTTACCTTGCAGTCTGAACCAGAATTCAGGCCACAAATGTCTGAGGTTGTGCAGGATCTAACAGACATGATAAAGAGAGACCGCCCCAGCAATGAATCAATCGGCGACTAAATGAAAATTAGTACATAGAACTTATGATTCAACTTGTGAATGTGAAGCTGCAAAATTTTAATCTCCCAGATGAAAATCAGTGCATAGAACTTTATGATTCAACCTGTGAATGTGAAGCTGGAAAATTGTGATCTCTCAGAATGTCAACACTAGATGATGCATAATATATTCTGTAAATAACTGTTACTAGCATAAAGGCATATGTTGAGGGATATCATACGGCTGTTAGTGACAATATTAGGCTTATATTATAGAACAATATTCTATTTAATGAAAAGGACTCTCACAATGAGAGGCATTCACCAAAATTGAAATGGTACCAGAGCTAGGTTTCTGAACTACTTTTGCTATCCGATTCTTTGGATTTCTTGGCCTTTTCTTGCGTCTATAACTACATCTTGTCCATAAGCAACAATGATTCATTCAATATTCAATTCACTGGTAAGAACAACTTCTCCTGGGGATTTCAGTTTCAATTATATGTCACAAGGAAGGTCTTGTGGGGCCTAATAGATAGAAGAGATCCAGTCCCTACAGATCCTACAAAGTTGGTTGCTTGGAATGTTAAAAATGCACGTATGATGACATGAATGTTAGAGTTTGTTGATCCTCTTATTGTCCTCAATTCGAGGCCATATAAAACTGCAAAATCCATATTTATCACCAGGACAATCCAGCTAGATGTTTTTACTTTTCAGAATGTTAAAGAGTATAAGATTGCTTGTTAGTCTTATGACAATCTCTCCATTCAAGATTTCTTCTTTGGTTTTCAGAATTTATGAGCGTAGTTTACTGACATTGTTTATGCTACGGTACCCGCTGCATCTCTCGCTGATGTTTCGAAAGTTCATGAGCAAATTAAGAGCTCTGCTCAAGTGATTTGTCAAAGCTACAGAAACTAAAAATGCATCAGAAGGGGAGTGTTCTTGCGTAGAGAAACACTCGCACCAGCAAAGATGGAAAGAGTGAAAGTGAGAATGTGGGGATTAGATAGCAAGAATATTGGTGAGAATCCAACGCACTCCACCCTGGCTTGTCATTAACTCTTTACAGCGATAGACAATTAACAACTAATTATGCCAAGTGATCAGGAAAAAAAGAAAAAAACGTGAACAGCAAGATTAGAATCTGCGCATGCACGTCTACCTTGTTTGCAGGCGTTCAGATTTACATGTAATCAATCTTTAAGGGAACATGCATGACCCTATTTTCAAGACTAAAATAGTCTTGATGAACATTGTTTTAATCTTAGATTTGTGGCCTGGAATGGTGGCCCTTAGATTTGATTGATCTACATTTTTTAGTCTGATCCAAAGCATCAAGTGATAGTGTTTCAGGGACTGACACCATCTTTTTTTTATATATATATTCGACGAAACTCCACTCTTGTATGTATTATTTGCAGGTTTGAGTTAAGTGAATAAAACCCCGGTTGTCCTAAGCTTTTTACAAGCTGAACATATTTTGACACGAATCCAAGACTTACAATGCAAATCTCAAGCACTTTACCGCCATGTCATGTTCAGAATGCCTGACTGACTCAATATGATTATACCCTATCTATATCTCTAGGTATACAAGTCTTTCATGACCTAATATATTTTCATTTTATTAATACATATATAAAAATAAGTTGTTATTCATTAATATCTATGCTTAAATATATTTATCACTCATTAATGTTAATATCTATGTAATAAATATTTATCTTTCATTAATATCTTTGCAAATAATATTTAACCATCTTTAATATATGTGAAAAAAAGTATTTTTAGAATAATAAAGATCATCGGTTGTCTATTTACTGCTATACCTTAGCAAAAGGGTGTGACAAGAAGAATTACTGTCAGCAAGATCTTCATGACAGTGATAAAATTAAAATTAAAATTAAAATTAAAATTAAAATTAAAATTAAAATCGCAGTTGAAGAACCAAGAAAAAGTCTTAGTATAAGAATAATGGTTTGGATTTTTTTATTTAAAAAAAGGATCAAATCTGTGATCTTCTACTAAGCACACCTTCCCCTGCAATGCATGCCGGCATTTGAAAAAGAAAAAAGACAAAAAGAAAAAGTAACCTAACCTCTCTGCAAAGGGGTGGTGTTCATGAAAACGAAACCTTTGACTACGATGACAAGCATTGGGCCATGGAGCTTTGTGACATCGTGTCAAATTATGGGGTCCTAATCAACTATTTTTATTGAATCGATAATTATTTTTTATGTTGATCCAACTATATTTGATGCGGATTGTTTTTTTTCATTTTAAAAATCATATCTTAATTTTTTTGATTCCATATTGTTTTGATAAATTAATATAAAACATAAATTTATTAAAAAAATTATTTTGATAAATTTCAAAATATAAAACTATTTTAAAAAATAATAACTCCCACAATACCAAATATTGATGTTTAAGAACGTAATAGTAGTTGTTCTTCAAAGTATTTCTAGCTCCGAAATGCATTTGATTTTCTTAAAAAATATTTTTAATATAAATACATTAAAAATATCATTTGAAACGTGATATGGGGATGAGTTAATAAGTTTTGTTGGGCTAATATCCTATCCACTTCAATTAAAAATCTAATTTTAATTAGGTTTAAATTCCAGGTTTTTCAGATCAATTAACAGCACAAACCCAAGTTTTAATAGCTATGGATCATGGTGAGTTCTTCCCACACATTTTTGTTCATGTAAACATGTATTTTAACTTAGAAAATAAAACAAAATAAATTACAGGGTGACCCGCATGGCAAATTGTTAAATAAATAGGTTCGAGCTGACTATAAGACTAAATTGATGCAGATCATGCATACCATTCAATTTTATTTTATTATTTTAAAAAAATATATATTTATAAATCAATAGCTTCTAGAAGAAAGAATTCTGGTGACTGTTGTTACCACCTGATTCATGTCGTTTTCCCTTTCAAATTGCCATTTTCTCAGAGGAGAAGACTCCTCTCATGTATTTGTCTGCAAGTCACACTGAGAAGGTTTTGGTTGAGAATAAATAATTATAATAATTGACAGATTCTCTTATTAATTAAGACTTGAGAGATCATTACAGGAAGAGAAAGGTCATGTTTTCCTAATTAATTAGGGAAAATGACACGTGTCACTCAAGCAAGAAGGTTGAAATTATCCTCTCATGGATATTATTTACTTAGAAGCTAAAAATAATAATAATTGTGTATGTAAAATGTTTTGCAAACAAATTATTCTAATTAAAATTTCATCTACACCGATGTATTAACTCATAAGTGATAAAATGTATTTTCCATTAATTAATCTCATAATTTCTGTAGGAGCACAACTCCAGAGTCAAGCCGAGTTGACACCGAGTCAAGCACACCTATATAAGCCTCAGCAGCTCCCTCTCTTTCTCTCTCTCCCCGTTAATATCCTTTTTCTCTCCTCATTTTCACCACTTTAAATTTTTTATTCCCTGTTTCTCTCCGTAAAATCCAATCGCTGATCAATCAATCCCTCGCATTTCTCTCAATTTCCCGGATCTAGATTTTGTTAAGATTTGGTGATTTTTCACTAGAAAATGAGTCGGTACGATTCGAATCCGTTCGATGAAGAAGAGGTCAATCCTTTCGCGGTATGTGGAAGTTATACGTATCATATTTATTAGATCTGCGTAAGATCTGCGTATGTACATTGTTCGCGCATTTCGTTTCTGATTTTTAGATTCTTTTGTGATTTTGATTGTGTTGTTTGGTTGCTGAGAAAACGCGGAGGATTTTGAGAGAGAAATTTAACAAGTTTGGACCTTGTTTAGACTATAAAGTTTTTTTTTTAATAAATATTTGCTTAATCTAGAGTTGGATTATTAGTACTTAGTTTAGCAATATTAATTATAGATTATTATTAATTTTGAGTTGAGATGAAGAAATGAAGCTTTTATTTTCTCTTTGTTTGTTTGTTTGGTGATGGAAGGATCAAGGAGGAAAGGGGAAAAGATCAGGGCAGTCAAATTATGGCGGAGGCGCGTTTTATATGCCTGTAAGTTTTTGTTTTCTCTTAATTTTTCAGCTTTCAGAATGTGGTATTTCTTTTATGAAAGAAGAAGAAACTTATTTCTTTTGACTTAGAAGTTTGTAATTGGTTCTCACATAAACCTTGTCCTTTGGTGCTACTTTGAAGGTTTGATAGCGAAGTCAAGTCCAATATAGGTGTAATTTGACCATAGATTATAATTTTCAGTTGGTCAAAGGATAGTTTATAGCATTGTTGAAGAAAAAAAAGTTTTCCCATTTTAGAAATCTGTGAGTCTTTTTGAGCTTTTTGTTTGTAAATTGGATTTGAGGTTAAATTCATCATTGGACCTTGAACATGAATCTGAGTTAGGGACTTGAAATTTAATCACAATGATCTGCTCAATTGGATTGGAATCCAAGAGTTAAGTTAAAAACTTACATGTGACATACAAGCACAAGGTGAACAAGATCAGAGGCTAATAATGCTTAATGTTTCTCTTAAAACAATTTTTGTTTCCCAATTTCTTACGAAGTCACTGTGCTTTATGGATCTTCTGCTTATTGCTGAGTACCAGTCCTCAGCCACACTTGGATATAGTGTG
Organism: Salix viminalis; assembly: GCA_029228465.1. Taxonomy (NCBI): domain Eukaryota; kingdom Viridiplantae; phylum Streptophyta; class Magnoliopsida; order Malpighiales; family Salicaceae; genus Salix; species Salix viminalis. Next base: position 2,544,022 of record CM055438.1, read on the forward strand.
GTTGGTTTTAGTTGCTGCTGCATATGTACGGATTTCATGAGCTGGTGGTGCGATTCTGCTTTGGTGCAACTATTTTGTCTAGGTGCTGTTGCTAACTTATTCTCTTGTGTTTTTCTTTTGTTGTATTCTTGTGAATTTTTTTAGAATCCTGGAAGTGTACCCCCTGCAACTTCAAGGCTTTCACCCCTTCCTCATGAAACCTATGATCGCGGTGCAACCATAGATATTCCTCTTGATTCTGGAAAAGTACTATAATGATTCAAGATCTTTGGTCATGCAGTTACATTATCTGAATGTTGCTTTCATATTTTTGCCTTTTGTTCTTTTCTGTCTACAGGATATAAAAGCTAAGGAGAAGGAACTCCAAGCTAAAGAGTCTGAATTGAAGAGGAGGGAACAGGTTAGTGTTCTGATATAGTAGCTTGTGCTCTTATATGGTTTTTATATTTGTGTGTGTGTGTGTGTTTATAATCTGCTTCATCATGAAATAGCTAATTCTGCACTTAAATCGCTATAATCTGCTTGTTAATTTTGTGGTTCATGCTAGGTTGCATTTGCAAGCAAGAGAAATAGAAGTTAATAGTAACTGTTATTAGTGGATAGTTGAAATTTGGCCATTCATCAGCTTTATTTTCTAGACAACAACAGCATGTTCAGAAAAGCTTCCTTTGGCCAAAGATTCTCAATCAGCCTTGTCCTCGTGTCAAACTTCTAGAATCCATGAGTTTTGAAGTCAATGAAACCTTTGATGACTTTTGCCTCTTTTTTTTTTGTGCATGTTAAATTTGTATTATATCCTCATTAGTAATTCGAAATCCACTTTCCTTTTCTTTTGCAGGAACTAAAACGGAAGGAAGATGCGATAGCACGAGGTATGTTATCATATTGATTTTTCTCTTAGACAACAAGGCTGTGCACGGTTATATTTAATATAAGAGAATGTCCCCTGTTTTGTTTTGACAGCTGGAATTGTAATAGAGGATAAGAACTGGCCACCATTTTTTCCAATTATCCATCATGACATTGGAAATGAAATACCAATCCACCTACAGAAGATGCAGTATGTTGCATTTACAACATTGTTGGGTATGTTTTGTATTTCACTTCTTTAATTCTTTTCGATGGCTGCTTATCATTTCCCATTGTTTGCTTCCATTGTCCATGATAGTCAATTTTGCTAGGCTGGTCCTCAAGGTTCAGTCCTGTCAGCAAGGGGAATCCAGAGACAAGATTGTCAAACTGATGCATTTTCATCTCTAAGATGGACAATGTATCTTAAATTGTCAGCATATCATTTTTCTTAATTGATTTAGGTCATTCCTGTGACACCAATCATGTAGATTAAATTGTCATACAATAGTTTTGTTTAGTTGGGTAAATGGTTGACCAGTTTGTGAAATGTTTCCAGACTAACATGTAACAGCTGTAGAGTAACCTGATTTTATGAAATTGCAGGTTTATTTGCCTGTCTTTCTTGGAATATTATAGCTGTTACCACAGCCTGGATCAAAGGGGAAGGTTGGTTCAAATCCACTGAACATATTTGTTACATGGCTATGTTATCAGTTTGTCTAAAATCGTTTTCTTTTCTAGGTCCAACTATATGGTTTCTTGCCATCATCTACTTCATAGCTGGGGTCCCCGGAGGCTATGTTATTTGGTATCGCCCTCTTTATCGTGCAATGAGGTATTATTCTTTGTCATTCATGGCTGTATCTCAATTCCTTTTGCATGACATTAAAGGTGGGACCTGTGAAATTCCTATTCATGCACTTTGTTTTTAAATTTTTTCAGGATGCCATAAATGCCTAAATATGATTATATGAGCTTGATTAATCTGTTGCAACAACAACAACAAATTATTTTTTTTGCAATGCTCTGCATTGGAGAGGTCATGCTTAGTTATTTTTTATTAGGTTGCCTACTACAATCAGGGAGAATTATCTTTCATGTTCTGGAAAACTTGATGAAATCTCTAAAGAAACTGTTAACTAAGAAAATTCATTAGAGATATGAGATCAATTAGTGTTTGTATAAAAACTCAGATATTTTCCTATCTTGGCTTTTTTAAGTCTTTGCTTCCATGCTGTATATCATTTGATTAGCACAAATAGGTCTGCTAACTGATAAAAAAGATTGCCATATGTTTTGAACTTTGTCCATGGTATATGATGGATGAATGGGCTCAGAATAGATAGATCCTTTTTTTCTGAATTTTGTTCCATTAAAATACTGGTAATTCTTAGCATCATAACTTAGCAATAGCCTAATGAAAAATATTGTTCTAGGTTTTGAAGTACTTCAATTATGCTTTCTATTAGTGAGAGGAATGTAGAATGTAATGGTTTTAGTTGTACTCTCTCTTCATTTTTTCCCATCACGTGCATTATGATATCCTAACTTTTATTCAACCTTGTGCCTACTCCTTTTGCAGGACAGATAGTGCTCTGAAGTTTGGATGGTTTTTCTTGGCTTACCTGGTAATCTCATTTCTATAATCCTTTCCTTTTTTGAGAGAAAATCGCTTATTTGTTGGTCTTGTCTTTTCCATGCAGTTTCACATTGGCTTTTGCATCTTTGCTGCTGTTGCTCCCCCAGTTGTTTTCAAGGGGAAATCTCTTGCGTAAGTTTTTCATTTAGATGTTGCATTGAAGATAGTTCTTTTCCTAGAAAATTAAATGTGGCATAGCTTTGTTTGCAAAGTGAAACAAGTATTCTGGGAAAATGAGGATTGTCCCACTATTTTGAAACTCATTATTATGTTTGTTGTAGTCTTTTTCTGATATGTTTGAGATTGATAGGGTTGAAAATATATTGATTGTATTTACCTTTAATTTCTCTTCTCTGCTAATGTTTGTGATCTTTTGTGGACAGGGGTATTTTGCCTGCTATTGATCTTATGGGCAACCATGCTTTAGTTGGGGTAAGCTTTCTACTATTCAGTGAACTATTTGATCCTTGATAATATTAGTGGACCTCCACTGCTATTATGGAAGTACTTTCATGCTGCATGTGATATGGTTCAATTCATTTTTGGAGAGAGAGTTTCAATGAAAAATTATCTAAGTTGACTTGAGAATAATGGGAGAAATGCATCTTTATATTTGATTGTGTAAATTTTTGTTTGCAGACATTCTACTTCATTGGATTTGGATTCTTCTGCGTCGAATCCCTCCTCAGTATCTGGGTTATTCAGGTTGAATAAATCCCTGGACAACCTGTGCACACATCCCCGCTTACTGTTTCATTATGGTTTTGCTTAAGGTTCACTATTTGTTTGTCCTGAATTGCAGCAAGTCTACATGTATTTCCGAGGCAGTGGGAAAGCGGCAGAGATGAAGCGGGAAGCTGCATCAAGGACCATGATGGCTGCCCTGTGACACTGCTCCCACCGGACAAAGATGCTCTTCTTGGATGGTACTTAAAGACCTACTTCCATTCTAAATGTGTCTTGCTTCATTTTTAACCCTGTCAATGTGCTCATTTTTATACACAATTCTCAAACCAAAGAACTTCGACAGATTAGAAAGATTGAATAGGATTCATGTTTAGAGTTTTGTGTTCAGCTGCAGCTTCACGAGACTGAGACAGAGCTTGATACGTTGTTTCTCACTTTGTGTTTCTATAGAATGATTGTGACATTGTATGTTACTTATTTTTACACCTCTAGTGCCTGTAAAGAGAGGCGATTGCGGAGACTACAGCAGATGGGTTTAGGCTTGAACGTTTCACTCGAACAAGAAGTGCTAGTCAATTGGAATGATCCATGAGATGATGATTTGTGTTATCGCACTGGTTTGTTGGTATAGCTCGGCTAGTTGATTCTTTAGTTTTGGCCTGTTTTGTCCATCTCCTCCATGGACATAACGTTGCGGCTCGCAATGAGTTAAGCCTTCAAATTTGTTGGTTTCGATGGATTTCTTGTGTGAATGCTTCTGATATTTTTTGCAGATCCACAACGTTCCATTTTCCATCGGATGGCATTAGTCATTACATCACTAGCAAATGAGATGGCATGAAAAAAGAAAAACCATCTTCATGTTGCTGTAGAATAAAATTTTGGTTGCAGAATGGAATTAAATCCAGAAATGATAATGTTTTAATAATATATTAGTCTCTGATTCTAGAATTTCCTGAATGTTAAAACCCAAAAATAGTTCTCACATGAAAACCTTTTCCTAATTTTTCTCTTAATTCTTAATTCTTACAATTAGTTTTAAAAAATCCAATCAAAGGGAACTTTACTTGTTGAAATGAAAATGAAACAAATTACGGCCCTCGTTAACGTCAACACTATAAAACTAAAAAGTGTATCTACATGTATTTATTTTTTTTAAAATGGATATCTGAATCGGCTTGCAAGTCATCTATATTTTAAAACTCTGCACCCACAGTTTATGGTCATTGATTTTTTAAAAAAAAGCCTTATTCCTTTTGTATTTTGTTTTCACGATCTTATCTGTTAATCCTTGTTTCTATTTAACATTAAACTAAGACCTATTTAAAAAAATACATTTCAAATTTATTATAAGAAAAATAAAAGAACAAGGATCAAAATTAATACAAATAAAAATTAGGTCTATTTCTTCAACACAAAATAAATCTTTCCTAAAGTTTTGAATTTTCCGTGTTTGGTATTTTCTATTTTCTATTTTTATATTTAAACTAAAACCTATTTCACAAAATACACTTCAAATTTATTATAAGAAAAATAAAAGAGCAAGGATCAAAACTAACACAAATAAAAATTAGGTCTATTTCTTCAACACATGGAAGAACATTTATTACTGTATTTTTTTCATTTTTTTCTACAATACCAAACTATTTGTTTTTTTCATTATTAAAATACTCTTTTAGTGTTTAGACATTGTTTTTTTACGTATAAAAAGAGTGGCGTGACTCGTGAAGGAGCGTGGACAAGCTATCTTAGTTCATTGCTAATCCCCTTCTGTCGTTTGCTTCCAGCCTGAGCCCCCTTTCTGCGGCCAAATATCAAGCAATTTGCAAGAACACTGCACACCCTCTTCATTTCCTAACCAAATATCTTGGACCCAAAAACCCTAACTCAAGAAAAAAAATGCTTCACAGTGGCAGTTACAGTTACAGTCAGAGTCACAATCAAACTTCAAGAGAATTAGGGCATCAAAATCTCCCCCAGCTGAACATTTACTCTCCAAGTAAGCTCCTGTCTCTTCATTCTCCCAGGGTTTTTATAGGGTTTAATAACAACCATCTTAAAAATCACAACTTTCCAAGAAGAAAGCACTGCCCTTTACCCAACAATGCTTTACATGGTGATAAAAAAGTTTTATATTCACAAACCCAGAAACAAAGTAGTAAAGAAAGTAAGGTTTTTTTAGGGTTTAAGCTTCAGTGTCACTCGAAGACTCTAACTTTACCGACAAAGATTTTTTCAGTAAATGGTAAAAAGAAGAAGTATGGTGGTGTTTTGCCATCAATTTTAAGGTCTTTAGAGTCTAATAATGATGTTGAAAAAACCCTTTATTCCTATTGTGAGAATTTGAGTCCTAAAGAACAGACCGTGGTTCTTAAAGAACAGAGGAATTGGGAGAGAGTTGTCAGGGTTTTCGAGTTTTTCAAGTCGCAGAAGAATTATGTTCCGAATGTGATTCATTATAATATTGTGCTTCGAGTGTTGGGTAGAGCTAAGAGATGGGATGAATTGAGGCTTTGCTGGATGGATATGGCAAAAAATGGGGTTTTGCCGACAAATAATACTTATGGAATGCTTGTTGATGTGTATGCGAAAGCGGGTCTTGTTGAAGCTCTTTTGTGGATTAAACATATGCGACTGAGAGGGTTATTTCCTGATGAGGTTACAATGAATACTGTTGTCAAGGTTTTGAAGGATGTAGGGGAGTTTGACAAGGCAGAGAGGTTCTATAAGGATTGGTGTGCCGGAAGGGTTGAGTTGGATGGTCTTGAATTGGATTCTATGCTTAATTCTGAAAATGGGTCTCGATCAGAGCCTGTTAGTTTTAAGCATTTTTTGTTGACTGAACTTTTCAAAACAGGAGGGAGAATGAAGATTGGGGGTTCATCAGATGAAGAAACATTGGTTAGGAAGCCATGCCTAACATCTACATATAATACGCTGATTGATTTGTACGGGAAGGCAGGACGTCTCAAGGATGCAGCTGAAGTCTTTTCAGAAATGTTGAAATCTGGGGTGGCAATGGATACTATCACTTTCAATACCATGATCTTTACTTGTGGAAGTCATGGTCATTTGTCAGAAGCAGAGTCTTTGCTTGATAAGATGGAAGAAAGAAAAATATCTCCAGATACGAGAACTTATAATATATTTTTATCTCTATATGCTGATGCAGGAAATATTAATGCAGCCCTTGAGTGTTATTGGAAGATTAGAAATGTGGGTCTTGTTCCTGATATCGTATCTCATCGAACTATACTTCATATATTATGTGAAAGGAATATGGTAAGAGAAGTGGAGGCTGTTATTGAAGAAATGAAGAAGTCGTCTCAGAAAATTGATGTGCATTCTGTTCCTGGTATCGTTAAAATGTATATTAATGAAGGTTTGCATGATAGAGCAAATAACCTTTTAGATGAGTGCCAGTTTGATGTTGGATTCTCATCAAAGGTTCGTGCAGCAATTATTGATGCCTATGCTGAAAGGGGGCTTTGGGCTGAAGCAGAGGCTGTCTTTTATGGAAAAAGAGATTTGTTGGGGCCGGAGAAGGGTGTTTTGGAATATAATGTCATGGTCAAAGCTTATGGTAAGGCAAAGCTTTATGATAAAGCCTTTTCTCTCTTTAAGGGCATGAGAAATCATGGGACTTGGCCTGATGAGGTCACATATAATTCTCTCATCCAAATGTTCTCTGGTGGTGATTTAGTGGATCAAGCAAGGGACCTCTTAGATGAAATGCAAGGAGCAGGGTTTAAACCGCAATGTCTAACCTTCTCTGCTGTCATTGCATGCTATGCCCGTCGGGGCCAGCTTTCTGATGCAGTTGATGTTTACCAAGAAATGGTAAAGGCGGGAGTAGAACCTAATGAAGTTGTTTACGGGTCTTTAATCAATGGATTTGCGGAAGTTGGAAATGTTGAAGAAGCTCTGAAATATTTTCGCATGATGGAAGAAAGTGGGAATCCTGCAAATCAGATAGTGCTGACTTCCCTGATCAAGGTTTATAGTAAGCTGGGATGCTTTGACGGAGCAAAACATTTGTATAAGAAGATGAAGGATTTGGAGGGTGGTCCTGATATTATTGCATCAAATAGTATGATCAGTCTTTATGCAGACCTTGGTATGATATCTGAAGCTGAATTGGTTTTCAAAAACTTGAGAGAAAATGGTCAGGCTGATGGAGTTTCCTTTGCGACCATGATGTATCTATATAAGAGCATGGGCATGCTTGATGAAGCCATTGATATTGCTGAGGAGATGAAGCAGTCAGGTTTACTGAGGGACTGCGTGTCATATAATAAGGTAATGGCATGCTATGCCACCAATGGTCAGCTACGTGAGTGTGCTGAATTGTTGCATGGGATGATTGGTCAGAAACTGTTGCCTGATCGTGGAACCTTTAAAATTTTATTCACTGTGTTGAAGAAAGGAGGCTTTCCATCTGAAGGCATAACACAGCTAGAGTCAGCTTATCTGGAAGGAAAACCTTATGCTAGACAAGCTGCCATCACCTCCATTTTCTCTGTAGTGGGTATGCATGCTTTAGCAATCGAGTCGTGCGAGTCTTTCATCAAAGCAGAAGTAGCTCTCGATTCCTTTGCCTACAATGTTGCAATATATGCTTATGCGTCATCAGGGGAGATTGATAAAGCTTTGAAAACATTCATGAAAATACAGGATGAAGGCCTTGAACCAGACCTTGTTACTTCTATTAATCTGGTTCATTGTTATGGGAAAGCTGGTATGGTTGAAGGTGTGAAGAGGATTTACAGCCAATTAAAGTATGGAGAGATCAAGCCCAATGATTCTCTAGTTAAGGCTGTCGTGGATGCTTATAAAAATGCCAACAGGCATGATCTTGCCGAATTGGTTAACCAAGACATAAGATTTGGTTTTGATTCTCAGCAATATTCTGATTCTGAAAATTGAAGCCGAGTCTGATGGAGTCTGCTGGAAGTTCTCTGGGCTTTTAGAATCCAGTAATTTTGTATTTTAACCAATTATGCACACTGTACAGAGGTAAAGTTCATTTGAGCATCGAAGAATTGTATGTATGGATAGTACAATAGTCAAACGATAGTGCTGTCTTGATGTAGAGTCTGGTTTTGCTGTAAGATTATGTAAACTGTAAACCAGGGCTGTTCCCTTCTTAATATCAGATGTCATTACCAAATTTTGCCTGTTCTCCTCGTTTTACACAGTGGTGGTATGTGGGTCTTTCATACACATCGATTCCTCAGAGTTGATACACCGTATTGCATTTGTAGTTGCATTACAATATTAGAACTTTTTGAATCTAAAGTGGTTATTTTCATTGAAAAACAGAAATGATGCACTTCATTTTCCCAGGCTCCTTGTGGTGTTTCTTGTTACCTCGATTCTGTAAACCAGTGCATTTCTTACAGTTAATTGGGCTCATGAAGAAGCTAATCAACTAATCTCTAGAGCCTCATAGAAGTACATACACTTGCATGTTTCTGTGATCCTTGTATTTCCTATTTCCTAAGAAAATTAAAAAAAAAGAAAAAGGAAGGGATTTACAGGATTTGGTTGTCCTAATGCTCCCAAACTGTCACTTTTTAATTCCTGAACTTGATTGTATTAAGAAGGGCATGACAGCAGAGGAAGTTTTCGTTTAGGTTGAGAAGATCCCATGAACAAAATTTTGGTGTCTTCCCATCTCATTGCAGAGGATTCTGTGCTGACAACTTTCCAAGTATTCGTTTTAACCAAGACATCGACTGGAGAGAATCTTCTCATATGCCAATTGACTGGAAGCGTTCCAATTCAGTAATCAAGGACAGCTGTTGCAGAGTAATCGTGTCCGTAGTCTGCATCTGGTTTCATCGCTCTTGATTTTTGGACCTGCATGTCTTCTGTGATTCTGGATATCTTGAGAACTTAAATCTTTTTCTTCAGCCTTGAAAATTGCTAACATGATTCGCACAGAAGATTCTTCTGTTATCTAGATATTAAGAAATATTACTGTTAAGTCTCGATCCAACTTGTGCCTGGCATCTTGCCAACCCCTCTCTTCGTCATTAAATTCCGAATTTTAACGGCATCATCCCATCGGCCAACTGCTCTATACACATTAGCTAAATATACATAGCTCAAGTGGTGGTCAGGTTTCAACTCCATTGCTTTCCTGGCAATGCGTTCTGCAGTAGCAGAGTGTGGACTGGCTGCACAAGCACCGAGAAGAACTGTCCAAAGAGATGGGTCGTCTCTGCAATTTGCGTTCTCTATCAAATTTTCTGCTTCTTCTAGCAAACCAGCACGGCCTAGAAGATCAATCATGCAATTGTAATGCTCCATTCCTGGTTTAATGTCATGAACCTCAGTCATTGCGGCAAAATATTTCCGCCCTTGGTCAACCAAACCGGCATGACTACAAGCAAAAAGGACCCCAACAAAACTAATATAATCAGGCTTAATCCCCTCTTCAATCATCTCACCAAATAATTGAAGAACTTCTCCACCTCTTCCATTCTGGGCAAATCCATAAATCATGGAGTTCCATGTTATCAAGTTTCTAACTGACATCCGCACAAAAATTCTGTATGCAAAATCAATACAGCCACATTTTGCATAAAGATCAACTAAAGCTGATTCTGTGACCACATCTCTCCAACAACACCTTCTCACATACTGGCAGTGAACCTCTTTCCCTTGTCTTACAGCTGCCAAACCTGAGCAAGCACGAAGAACAGTTCCAAAACTATAGGTATCAGCCTTTTCCCCTTCTCTAAAAATCCTAATAACAGATTCAAAGTCACCATTTTGACAATATCCCCCTAACAATGCAGTCCAGGAAATCGAATTCTTTATACTCATTCTATCAAAAACGCATTGAGATTGATTAACCAACCTACATTTCCCATACATATCAACAAGGCTGCTCTCAACAAAAACATTTCCACTCAATCCTGATGTGATCACCTTTGCATGCACTTCTTTACCTTGCTTCAACCTCCCTAAATTACCACAGGCAGTCAAAACCGTCCCAAACGTAAACCCATCAGGCGACAACCCATCTATCCTACACATCAAATAAAAGAATCCCAAAGCTTTATCATACACATCGTTCCTCGTAAAAGCTGAAATGATCGAAGTCCAACAAATAGCATCTGGTTGAGGCAATTCAACGAACACCAGGTTCGCATCATCCACCGCAGAATTCCTTCCATACATATCAATCAAAGCAGTAGAAATAACACCATTCAAATCGAACCCACGAACCATAACAACCCCATGAAAGCATTTCCCAAGCCTTAAGTCTCCAAGTTCCGAGCACGCCTTTATCACAGCAGATAAAGTGAACCCATTTGGCACAATACCAAGACCCAGCATTTCCAAAAACAATTCAAGAGACTTCTTTGGTTTTTCTACCTTAACATAACCAGTTATCATTGAAGTCCAAGAAATCACATCTTTATAAAACAACCCATCAAAAACCCGTCTTGCCTCAAAAAAATTAGGACCGAGCTTGAAATAAAGTGCAAGCAAGCTATTCCCCACAAACCTATCAGTATCAAGACCAGATTTTATAGCAAGAGTATGAAATTGGATACCGTGAGTAAAGGAGACAACTTTAGTGCAAGTTTGCAAGAGAGAAGCATAAAAGAATGGTTTGTTGGAGAGTTTTGTCCAGTCTATGGAGTTTAGGACGTGAATGGCTTCAAAAAGCGAACCGGATTTGCAGTATTGAATGATTTTGTATGCGTTGGCTTGTGGGTTCTCGAAAGTTTTGAGATTTAGAGAAGCAAGCTTGCTGTAATGACGTTGGCTAGAGAGAAGAAGCTTCATAACTGATTTTTGAAAATTTCTGGCGGTTCGGAGATTTGGTGGTTAAGTACCACATGACATGGGCTCTAATGTGGAAGGACTGATGTTACTGTAGTCTTCTGAGTTTTGGCTCATATGATAAATAGATTTTGTTTTTTCAAATGTTCTCGGATTTCAATGTAAGAAAAGGCTATAAGGTAGATTACTCAGATGAGTAAATCAGTTCTCAATTATTTGGTTATTGTTGTGAAAAATATTTTTTATTTAAAAATATATTAAAATAATATATATTTTTTGGATTTCAAGAAACCATACCTCTTGGAAAGTGCATTTTGTGGACCCAGGTGAATGATTAAAATTCTGGTTGTTCCAGGCTCTTACAAGAAGTGCATGTCCTGACTCGAACTCGAGACCTACTGTGCATATCTCAAGCCCTTTGCCACCATGCCACACCCCTTAAGGACAACCAAAGTTTTATTCACTTACTTAGACCTGTAAAATATTTTTTTTATTAATACAACAAAACAAAAAAAAACACTAAAAACTATTAATTTAAAACTTATTTAAAAAAATAAAAAATTTAAAAAATAAATCTCAACAGAAGTTCCAAAAGTATTTAGCTAAACAACCATTATCATAATTTCAAAAATTTATTAAGTTTGTTGATTTGGAGAAGCGTCTCTTAAATCACTTGAAAAGAAATGTGTTCTTGATTAATTGTCGCCTAATTTAACTTGAAAATATCCTTGTTGACTAACTTAGGGTTAATGATGATAAAGTTAGAATTAAATATTTGCACACAAAAAGGAGGTAGACCGCCACCATTAATTCATATGACCAAACAACAAACAACTCTCCCCAAAACCTCATAAATTTGTTCATAGTCATCTTTCTTTCTTTATTAAATTAATTGGTTGAGAAATAAGTTTATTTTTATATATTATTGTTGTTGTTTTTTAATAGATTGAAAGAGAAGACCATAAGAATTTTTTTTAAAAAATTATTAGTTTAAAATAAAATTATTGCAGCCTACTTGTTATAATTTGATTTAAAATACAGGTTAATCTTAGATGGTTAATGAAATTATTAAACAATATTATTTTAGTATTTATATATATAAAAAAAAAAAAAACACAGTCAAGTGCATTTTAACATATCATTTAGATTAAGAGTTTTGTTTGATTTTGTATTTCAAAAATATTTTTATTTATTTTTTAAATATTTTTATGATACTAAAAAATATTTTTTTTAAATAATAATATATTATTTTAATATATTTTTACAAAACATTTTAAAAATATCAAATTAAAACGGAGCTCAAAAATTGACAGAAACCAAACAACTGCCACCCACATTCTGTCTGGCCTTTGACCTTTGTAATGACACAATGCTGTTGTCGGCTTCCTTTGTCTTACCCGCGTATACGGTCCAGATCCCCTCAGACCACCTTCCACGTGGCTTCAAGCCTACCTGTGTCTGACATGTGGAAATAGAAAACTCTTTGCGCTCGTGAGGGAGTAGATCGCCACCATTAATAATTCATCACCAAACAACAAACAACTATTCCCATGATCTCATAAATTCGTTCACAAAATTTATTTTAATTGGTTGAGAGGTGAGTTTTTATATATATACTATTATTATTATTTAATATTCGAAAGAGACTTTTGATCAAAAGAATTTAAAAAAAATATAATTTCTATAAAGTTATTAAATTCATCATGTCTATAAATTGGTCTTAAATATAAATTATAGGTTAAGATCTTAAATCAATCTAAAATAATATTATTTTAATATTTAAAAAAATTGCAACAAAAATGCTTTCAAGAATATTTTAAACCAAATCAGATTTTAATTTAGTTATCTGGGCTGTAGGCCAATTTATTATATTGATTAGCTAGACTACATCAGTTTTTTTTATTATTATTTAGAAATGCATTATATATATATATATATATATATATATATATATATATATATACTTTTTAAAATTACTTTTAACATAAACAAATTTAAATATTAAAAAATGAGAATTAGAATAGAAAAATAGCAAAACAATGTTAAACCGCAATAGCTTATTTGAGAGTTTGGTTAGAGTTATTTTTTAAAGTGTTTTTCGTTTAAAAATATATTAAAATAATATTTTTTATTTTTAAAAAATTATTTTTGATATCTATACGTAAAAATATCTAAAAATATATAAAAAATAATTTTAATTAAAAAAATAATGTTTTTTTAAATACTTTTAAAATGCGGTGAGTTAGGTGACCGGGTTAAAATCAAAGAGTTTTAGTTTTAAAAAACGCGGGGAATCCGACGGTCAAAAGACCAATGAAGCTGCTTGATCTTTAACGCCTCTCACGCGTATATAACCCAGCTACTATTTTTATACTGACTACTCTTACCAGCCATTTTGCTATCTCCAGTCTCAACTCTCAGAAAAAAAAAAGAAAAAGAAAAGGAAAAAAACTACTGCAAAAGCCATAATATAGCAAGACAAGAACACCATGGTCTGCTTCTGTTTTCTCGTTGATCAGACTCGGAAAGTGAGAAGAAGCAAGCCGGCGGCAGGAATTTGTTCAAGGTGCGGCGGCGGAGCAAGCGTGGCTGACATGAAAACCTGCACGAGATTTTGCTACGTGCCCTTTTACTGGAGATCTTGGAGAGCTATCATGTGTACTTTCTGTGGAGCTATTCTCAAATCTTACCACTGATTTATTGTTTTTCATTCTCTCAGCTAGTTAGCCATGGAGGACTTCAGCATGGGTTTCCCCCCCATTTTCCTCCTAGTTTATGCTGTTGACTGAGTTTTGGATGCGTTGACGCTACTTATAAAAACATGTTTTAACCTCTGATTTTACATCTTGCTTGTCCTTTTCTTTCCTTTTTACCCTTTTTTAATGAGATATTGCAGAGAGCAATGTTGTTCATCGAGAGAGAAGAAGAAAGAAATCGTTTTTAGTTTCTTGTCTGCACCATGAAAAAGAAGAAGAAAGGAATAGCTAGGTTAATGATAGAAATTTTTAAAATAGTTTTACAAAGTAATAAATTTACAGATAGGCAGCTTTAAGTAGGAGGATGGAGAGTAATGGCTCGTCATCAAGTGGACAGTGCATGGAAGGTGGACTGTAGATACGGTATAAATGTTTTGACCGGGCAATAGATTGACGGAATTTTCCTTCTTTTTGTTCATACTCAAAGAAATAATGTGATTTTTCAATCTTCTGAACTATGTGTTTAAAAACGTGTTTCTAAAATAAATAAATTATTTTAAGTTTTATTTTTTATATTGTTTTGGTGTATTGATGTTAAAAATGTTTTTTTAAAAAATATAATAATATTATTTTAGTATATTTACGGGAAAAGAAAAACACTCAACAAAACATTATCACACACTAATCATCCATAGACAGCTGCGTATGTGAATTAGAAATGTTTCCCCTTCAATCTTTCACAGTTCATTTTTTTGTGTCACGGCTCGACGAGTGAAGAAAGTTATGAGAAGGGACAGCTGGGAGTAATAAATGGTGCACTTTATGAGAATTAATGCCATTATATTACAGCTTTCTGTATTTATTTGATTTGATTTAGTTGAGAAGTAATGAGTTTTGTTAATTTATCTTCCTAGTATAATGAAATTAGTTCTGATCAATAATGAGATGCATGGTTGTCAAAATCGTGAGTTGACTCGCAAAATCGTATAATTTTACGAGTCAACTCATCAAACCTTGTTAACTCGGATAGAAAAATCGGTTTTGATCAAAATCGATCAAACTCGGTCAAAATCGTAAAATCAGACCGAATCAGTCCGATTTTATGATCCCACAATTTTACCCGAAAATACACCTACCCACCACCTGCACACCTAGCCCTTGTCCCGCCGCCGCCCCTTTCTCTCTCCCAAGGCTAGCCCCCCTGCTCTCCAAAAAAAAAATTACACTTACATGATTTTAGTTATGATTTTATGATTTTTATACGGTAAATTTGAAGTACGATTTTTATGATCCGAGTTCAGAAACAAATTCCGATTCATGTCAAAATCGCGATTGTGAGCAAAACAAATACAAGCATATATTAGAAAATAAAACCAAATTATATTGATACAAACCAAGATATGAAGACCAATCATTCAAAGTTTCAATAATGGTTAAAAATATGTGATAATCTTGATTTTATTTTTAAAAGCACATCAATTTATTATAGAGAGAAAGGAAGGAAGGAATAAACTCGAAATAACAGATTCAAAATAATGGCCCAAGAGTAGCCCATCCCATGTAAACAAGAAACCTTACCTTAAATCCATATAAAAAGGCCCAAAGAAAACCAAAACCCTAGCACCTTCCAACTAGGGTTTAAGAGGCAAACCTTTCTCCCAAACAACAGAAATCCCATTTCTCACACCCACAAAATAAGGAAAACGGTATATAGCATCAATAGATTTGCCACTGTTTCAGTTATGAAATTTCACTGCACCAAAAACTCTTCTCTACAAAAATTCTTTCTTAAAAATGGTGGGGTTTGTATCTGATCCCTCCACCATCAAAGAAGAAGAAAGCAACCAGGTTTCAAAAGCTAGAAACTTTGAAGACCCAATTGACCCTTTTGATCAAAAGCTCACAAGTTTTGCTGATTCTTTTCTTGATTTTGATTCAATAGAGGAATTTTTTGAAGACCCTGAAGGGATTAGTTTAGATTTTGAGAAGATAATGGAGTTGGATAATAAAGGGCTTGTTGTTAAGGACCTGATTGTTAACGGTTCTGATTCAGTTTTCGAAGAAAAGAAGGGAATTGATGATGGGTCTGACTTGGGGGGGTTGGTGAAGGTGAAGGAAGAAAGAGTGGAGCTTGAAACAGGAGGGAGTTTGGGTTGTTCTATTGAGGAGGAGATGGGAAGGGTTAGTTTGGTTGCTGAGCCGAGTTTAGTTGTGGTTGATGGGGGTAGAAAAGTGGTGGCTGATGAGGCAGAGACAGGTAATGGTGGTTTGATGAATGGGCAGGGCTCAGATATTGGTGACGATAGTGGTTTGAATGGTAAAATAGTGAGTGAGGAGGAGAGCAAAAGTGTAAGCGAGTCTGAATCGGAGAGTGAAAGTAGTTCATCTTCTAGCAGTAGTGATGATGATGAACAAGAAAAGGAGAGTGTTCAGGAAGAGAAGGAGAAGGGGGAAGTTAGAATGGAAGTAAATAAAGGGTTAGATGGTTTGGGCGACATAGAAGAAGGTGAGATAAGGGATGTTGATGGACAGGAAATAGTTGCTGGGAATGATAGTGGGGATAAAGAGGAGGAGGACGAGGACAAGGGAGGAGGAGGAGGAGGAATTCAAGATGGTTGAGTGGAGTGATGTCGATGAGGAGGAGGATGCTGGTACGGTAGAGCCTATTAGGTCGAAGAACGAACTTCAGGTAAATTTTTGCTGCTTTTGATGCTATTTTATGTGTGAATCAGTTTTTTTCTTACTGTACATAGTTTAATGTCCGAGGGATTGGAATTGTTAGTTCTTGCTTTGTCATTGAACATGGTGGTGTGATCTATGGAGTTAAATATATAAATGCAAGGTGTTTTTATACACATTTTTTCTGGGTAGTAAAAGTGAGGGCAATTTATAGCGTTATCTGGCATAGTCTAGCGGTGTATTATTTCTTCACTTTCCAGTAAAATAAAAACAATAAAAACTAAAAAGTCCTTGTTCCTTCTCTATTTGATATAGTCACTGATTTTGATGGTTCTGCATTAACATGTTTATTGCTTTGATAATGATAATGCAATTTACTATTAATGCTAGTTTAAGCATATGAATTTTTTGGCATGGCTCCTCTGTGTGTGACTTTCTATGGACCCAGATAAGGCTACACTGTTATGCATTGACAAGGATGCAGAGCATGGCTTTTTTGTATTCCTGAGTTAGGTAGCTGGTCAAAATTTGATCCAGTGGCTAACTTTTCAGGTGTTTCAATGTTCTGTTTTTATGTCATAGTGCTTATCAGTAAACTGTCAAATTTGCAGTTTCTTCCTCCTGTTCCTCCAGTGCATGCTTCCTTGGAACTTCATCATCAGATGCTACCTGTTGGAGTTGTTTTGTCGGTAAGCCCATATGAAGCCAAGTGCAGATCATTTTATTGAAATATATGTCTTAAATCTAACACAAGTATATGTAAATCACACAGATATGTTTGCTTTCTCTGTCAATTTAAGCTCTAGGTTGACTTTAGAATGGTAAGAGCTGTACCAGTAAATCATGTATTCTTGATTTTTCAGGCTTTAGGTCCCCAGATTATAGTACAAGGGGTGGAAAAGCACAATCCTTTGAATGAGGGTTCCATCCTGTGGATAACTGAAAAGAGATCCCCGTTGGGGTTGGTAGATGAGATTTTTGGACCTGTTGAAAACCCATTCTACGTGGTGAGATACAATTCTGAAAGCGAAGTCCCTGCTGGGATCCATGATGGTACTTTGATATCATTTGTTCCCGAGTTTGCCAATCATGTGCTCAATATCAAGAATCTTCACAAGAAAGGGTATGATGCATCTGGTGAACATGATGAAGAGGTAACTGATGAGGCGGAATTTTCAGATGATGAGAAAGAGGCGGAGCACAAGAGGATGCTAAAACTGTCGAAAGAGGGGAATTAATGATGAGAAAGTTTGGAAAAAACAAAAACAATAGAAGGAAGGTGAAAAATAGGGGTGGCGGTTGGAAGAATCTAGGGGAGCAAATGCCAACTGGTGCAGATCATCTACCACCGGATCAAAATTCGCGAAATGACTCTGCTGCTGGAACATCATTAGCCCAAATGCCTGCAGGCAACTGGTGTTTATGCACCTTCAAACGGTGTATGGCCGAATATGTTACCATCTCAGCAGCCTCAAACTTTAGCAATTCCAGGTGGATTTCGAGCTAATAATATGCCTTGGCCTGTACAGAGTCAACTTCAGCATCCCTGTCAGATACCTATGGCAACTGGCATGCCAATTCAACAACAGTTCAATCCTGGTCAGGGATCATTTCCTAATGCTTTGTTACCAGGCGGACAACCGAAATTTCTTTGCTGGACCTGCATATCCTCCTCCGCCATGGCCTGTACTGGGAGGAAACTACTTTAACCCAGCTGCATTTGGATCAGGATTTCAGGTTCAATTCAATCCTCCAGCTATGAATGTGGTGGAGCAAGGAATGATACCCACCGGACCACCTTTAGGACAGAACTGTAATTTCCAACCACCAGCCATCCCTCCTGGCAACATGCAAGCTCCTCAGCAATTCAATGCAGGATCCTCTTCCAGCCATGGAAGAAAACCTTATCGTAGAGGGGGTGGTCGTTTTTCCGGTGGGAGAGGTAGACAACCATCAAACTGATTTTTGCCATGTTGACGTTGCACTGTAACATGCTGAGCTGTAACTTGAAATAGGCTTATGAGTGTGTAGACTGCAGTACACTGCAGTCTCGCCTCCTCTGTGTAAATTATTTTACGTTAATGCATGTGTCAGAAAATGTTGGCTACATTGCTTGTCTGGTGCTGGACTTACCTCAATTACAGTGGTGATGCAGTATTTCCCCTTCACTTGTAGTTTTTTATTATAATAGTATTTAAGAATTTGTTGCTTGGCTTTCGTAGAGGGGCAGCTGGTGCAAGGCGAGTGGTGATAATGGTTGCTCACGTGGAAAGTGAAAATCTTTCAAATCTAAAAATAAAATTATTTAGTTTATTTTTAAAAAAAATAATAAAATAATATTTTTAAATAAAATTATAAGCATGTATAATATTTTAAGAATTTTCATCATTAATCTCTCAAGGTCATTGCATTCTCTGATTGTTCTGAAAGTTTAATATAATATATATAAATATGTCAAAAAACTCATCGTAAAATTTCATCTCAATCTAACGGTTGGATTAAGATATGTAATTGATATTATAAAATTATTTATTATTTTAAAAAAAAATTATTTAGCCGAAAAAGAACAAAACCAGAATGTTCCGGTAGAAATTTGAGCAGAATTTTCCGAACAGACTGAATTTTTTTTAAGTGAGGTAATAATTGTATTTTTTTTTAACTGGTATAAAATATTTTAAACAAAATATTGTAAATATATTTGAGAATAATATATTTTTAAAATATAGTTTGTACATCAACATATTAAAGAACAATATTTTATTTAATAAAAACTATTTTGAAAAGCAAAAGTAAACAGTGGTAACCCGTGGCATCAATAGATGAATAATGGATCTGGTTTGAAGCACGAGGGGTCGGAGATTCTTTCTTCAAATCTTAATCCGTGCAAATTTTGGTGTGTACGCCAGGTGCTCCTTATTAATGCTGCTTTTTGCTGTCTTCTGTGCAAAGCCAAATGCCTTTTCCCTCCCGTCCATCTCTCTCCCCTCTCCAGCTGGTTAACATTCACCTCCCCCGCATTCTTATATATATATTTATTTTTTTTAAATAATTTTCTAATATAAAAAAACATAAAAAAATATATTTAAAATGAAGTGATAAACAGGGTTCATAGGGCATGGTGTGTTAGATAAAATATAAAATAGAATTGTATGACCTCACAGAAGACGTATTTTAAATATCTTATCTCTTGTTTGATGTTTACTAGTCCGGACAACAGTTTTCTTTCACGTTTGGTGAAGTGCGGGGACACCACAACATCATCATATAATAACAATAACAATTATGTCTTTATAGATATAAAAATTATAAATATACTAAAAAAAACTCATGTTTTACGGTATTAATGACATCATTAAAAATTTCTATACCATCATTTGACATTTTCTATAATTTTTTAACTGGATAAACAAGTAATTTTACTTGTTTGGAAACACATTTATAAACAACTTTGTAGTCTCAAAATCACAAAGTAGCTTTTGAAAATGCATGCATTGCTTATTTATTTGTTTGTTTGTTTTCTGAAATTATTTATTTAGCCGTTGAAATTCCTAGGAAAATATCAACATGAGTAGATTTTATAAAAAATACCAACTGATATTTTGGAATGACAACAGTCCCTGACAACGTAATCCAGATCAAATTTTACTTCAAACCATTTTGTACATTAACCCTGACCAAGCCTGATCCATACTAGGTTTTGCTTGGAACCCTTTTGCAGACAAGATTTTAACCTGGCAAGAATTTGACAGTGGAAAAGAAACCATCGGGAGAGACAAGAACATGAAAAGGGAAAAAATAAATGAGATAAATTACTGAATTTCGAAGTTCTATGCCAGCCAAGGAGCCACAATGAATGCCAAACTCAGGCTGGAATTTTCATGTTTAGCAGAAGAGAATGTTACTCATAGGCTTAACTGTGGGGGCGGGGGGGGATTAAATAAAGCAATAATGCCAAGGAAAAGGCAACAAATAAAAGGGTGTGGGCTAAAGCATATCACTGTTTTGAACTCATACTTTTGCGTTCCTGGTGAAGTCGGTGCAGGTTTGGCAGCTGCAATCTGAGAAACGACAGATTTCACAGCCGAAGCACACACAGGAAGTGCAGCCCTTGCATGTTGGAGAGCGGGTGCAACCTCTGTACACCCTTCGACTTGCCCGTTCTTCATCGTCATCACATGTTATTCTGAAATAAAAAAAAAAAAAAAACACATTGAAAAACCACAGCATTGGTTAGATTTCTACACTAAAGTTGAGCAAAATGCGAACTTCAGACAGATCTTATCATTGCAAGAACCCATCAAATCCATTTATAACATCTTCCAAATATAGACACAAATGAAGTTTCGAATATAAATAATCAAAACAAAAGATTGAGTGGGAAAAAATGCAAAAAACAAGCATTCAAAATGTTCCAAATTCTGTAAATGGGATCTCATTTAAGAATTGTCCTTAATGTTCCAGAAAAGCATAAAGTAGAAAGCATGTCACTAGGATGCTCAAATAAGAACTGTCCTTAATGTGAAAATGTTCCAGAAAAGCATAAAGTAGAAAGCATGTCAATGGGTTTCCTTCAATTGCATGGCACAGAATTACATCTATAAATAAAGACTAGCGATTAGGGAATAGAATTTCCTAAAGAACTCCACTTTATTCATTCAGAGCTTACTTTGTATCCCTCTATGACTAGCACTTCAGAAATTGCTCCCGTGTAGAGGTGCAACGGTGGCAGCAAAAGGTAGATGGCATCTATGGCTATGTATCACCATTGGTTCCATTATCGTAATATAAGGATTTTTTGTTAAACTTCAGAAATTAAAATAAGCATCCATCACATGGGAATATCATCATATCAAGCACAATTATATCTCTGATCTTTTCATTTGATCAACATGCTATAAAATGGTGCTTAATTTGTGGAAAGCCTCAACGAAAACTTAAGGTTTTGTTGCAAAAATTTAACAAGCCAGCTTTACTAGAACATTCAACTACAATAACCAGAGACGATAAGATCTGACAAATAAACACACACTTCCTGACAGAGCAAATAAGAAATGCTTCATGAAGCAAAACTCTTGCCGAAAAAAGAACTGCAAAAGATAAAATACATGAACCCCCTATCCATTTTAATAAAACATAAAATCCTTCTACAACAACACACTTGTTGCTCCTTTAATTTATGATTTCTCAAGAAAGGATATCTTATTTCTTTAATCTTCTACATGTACATTAGCTCTCTGTGATACGTCCAGGAAAATTTGTTAGACCGGATACCTTGGCCTAATCATGTACTGTTGAATCCATCATGACCTATACCTAGCCCTGTATAGAGGCTTCTGCCTGTCATATAACCCTCGATTTTATCATATAAACTTTTGTTTTCAAAGCATCAGCATTCTTCTATCACCAAAATCAAACAATATTCCATCCTCCATCATCAATGACCATCCGAGCAAATTATTCATCCTGTTAGCAAATGATGCACTGAATTCTATGCACAAAATCACCCATTCTTCAATAGAAGAAAAGAAACAAAAAAGAAAGCACAGCAAAATGAAGATAAAAATGAACTATAAACAAAGATATTGATTGGATTCATGATCTCGTTCCACTCTCTAAAGATAAGATACTTTAGCAACAAAGAAAACAAGAATGAATCGATGCATATTTTACTTAAAAACTGCAAGTGTCAATCTTCACCATACAGGCATGAAGTGCATGATCAGAATCAGAATCATCGTTCAGAATTACTAATGACCAAAAACTTCATGAAGGTCAAAATAAAGCAAGTCATCAACAATCACCGATTATATATTAATTTGAAGCGAGGGGAAACTTACTTGTCATATGGCATATCAGCACATTTCCAGTTCGCATCAGCCAAAGCATCATGGTGAATCTGACACTCCTCTTTGGTCCGTAATCGGAACCTGCGATCCTTGTTACATTTATTACAGCGCACAAACTCATCGCGATGACAAACTCGTCCATTTTGTGACCTGTGGGATCCATTGCCATTTTTTGAGGTCTGGTTGTAGTATTTGAGCAGCACTGTCTTTGCCAATGGAACCTTCTCCCCATTAACTATGACCCATACATTGTTCTTCCATTTTCTAGCTGTCTCTCTTCCAGAGTGCTTCTCAAATGCAGCAGGAGTCATCTTGTCTGCCATCAAGATAACCATTCAAACAATTAAAGGAAGGACTTGATATTTCCAGGAAATAAAGCAATCAAGAGATCTGAACAAAGATTAAATTAAAGACAAAATGGAAGATCCTACTTTAATATAAATATGCTATGATCACATGCACGGAGCCAATGAAAGCTTCTTGAGGTCAGGTCACCGAGAAAAAGACAATGCACGGGGAACATTAATCCATTTTAACATTTAGGGACACCGACTGCCATTTTTTAGAATTGTTGTGAAGCTGTCAAGTGACTAAGACATTAAATACAAGTTTAACTGGATCATTGTACCAGACAATGTACCACATTCTTCTACAAGAGCCACAGAATAGCCAACGGAGCAAAGACGAACATTTGAATAAACGTGGCCCTAAAATTCATCAGATAAGTCCAGCGGAAGGTAGTTTCACTAATGAAATGAAGATAAACAGTGTGACTGCTTTCTCCTTTCACTTCAAACCACAAGAGTTATTCTCGAGAACAAAATGCATTCCCCTTCCTACGAACCTAACTCTCTTATAAAGGTTAGAAACTGCCGTTCCTGCAATCAAATCAATTTTCAGTATCAAGCCCTTGCAAGACTCCAGTACTGAACAGATGCTGAAACCTCCACCTATAACATCCCCAAGTCCTTGACTTTGCAAGATAATATCAATTCTTGAGGAGCACGGGCACAGGTTAGACAGCCCTTCCAGTTGCACTGTGACAAAAAAAAAATATTTGGCAATGTGAAAGAAGATAGATCCTGTGTTGTCAGAAGATGTAACCTAACTTAGCACTACGTGACCAGAAGAAGTACATGCACACAGAAGACCACATCCAACCAACTTAAGCATTAGTGTGCATGATAGGCCTTTATAAGTCAGCTTCCTAGTTTGACCCCAACCGGAAGACATCCTTGTACAAAACCATAGATCTCTTCACATAGTCAACCTTGAATTTGCACATGATCTAAAGCAATAATAGTAAACGTAGAGAGCTGTAAAGATAGTGGCCAGAGAGGGTACTATAAAGTACATAGAAGATTGCTAAACACAAAGGCTTACTCTGTACAACAAGAAGAGCAGAATTCTGGTATCACAAAACGAAACCTTAGAACATCAAAGTCAACCATTGAAATCAAAACAACAAAAGCCATGCAGCTCTCGTTGTAAAGAAGATCACTCGAAAGACCAGTTCTTGAATCAAAACACAAACTCTAGTTCAATCTGAACCACAAAAAATCAACTTAGAAAATCCCACAGACAAAACTACATTATCTATTCGAGCAATGGCATGCACGACTCGCTCTTTCAGACAAAACAACATACACTTAGAGACTGTAATAATAACACATAACAGAATTCAAACCATACAAGTGACAGAATCTTTATCACTCTTGATTAAAAAAAAGACAGTGACATCCATCAACGTCAAAACATACATACACATACACAAGACCTATTCAACATGCATAAAAATCAGACCCCGGTTCATTAAAACCCTTAAAAAAAGTTTGAAGAATCAAGACAAAGACTTTTTAAGAAAAGAGACCTTCATCACAACCGGGAGTGCATTCACATGTGATTTCAAGTTCACCATTGATAAAAACCCTAAGCCTACCAACAGCATCGCCATATCTATGGCTAGTACACCCACACATCACTTCTATGTAATCTCCACCGCTCTTGACCCCACTCATCTCTCTCAACTCTTCTTCACTAAACAACAGCACCATCTCTCTCTCAACTCCATTAGCCATTTTTGCTCCCCCTCTCCTCTTCCTCTACAAAAAAACAACAAAAACCCCGATGGCAAAATGAGATCTTTAGGCCAAACCCGCCAAAGAACCCAAGAAAAGATAGGATTTTGAGTTGTGGGTATTGAAAACTATCAAACCCCCAGATAACCACAAGGGTTAGGAAGCCAAAAAAGAGAGAGAGTCTCAAACTTTCTCAAGAAAAACGCATCTCCTAGAGATCTGATGGAGAAAACGTTGAAAGTGTCATCAGATAAATAGAGAGAAGCGGAGTTGGTGTTTTATGGTGGTTTTGGACTGATAAATAGAGAAAGAGCGAGAAAGCAAGAGGATGAGCTGGCTAATATGTGCGTGTTTGTTACAGTGCATATTTTTAAAAAATTACTTCATTGCCTATAAATATATTAAAAATATATATATATTCAATATAAATACATTAAAATATATTAATGAAATGATTTTTCAAAACAAATATACTTTCAAAAT
This sequence comes from Salix viminalis, assembly GCA_029228465.1. Lineage (NCBI taxonomy): Eukaryota > Viridiplantae > Streptophyta > Magnoliopsida > Malpighiales > Salicaceae > Salix > Salix viminalis. Next base: position 2,568,785 of record CM055438.1, read on the forward strand.
ACATCCAATTATAAAATTGACTACCAAACAGACTAGAAGAAAGGCAAGGTGAAAAGGCCCTTTTCATGTGCCCCAAAGAGTGCTATTTCCTATTTGCTATACTTGCTTGCTGCATGACATGACACGAGAGAAGAAAATAAATGCTTGTCTGTGTCCAGATAAAGGGGTTAGAGAGATAAATTCAGCAGCAGGAGAGAGGTGCCGCAGATAATAACTTTCAAAAAATATTTTTAAAAAAAAAAAAAAATTTTTTATTTTAAATTAAAAGAATTTAATGCTTTTAGACTATTTTTATTTGTTTTATAGAAAATAATCTAATAATGGTAGGTTTTATGGGGGCATGGGAAGGACTATGGGAGAAAACGAGGCTTTTTTACCAGGCATATGAGGAAGATTCGGAGTGCAGTGATTTTTAGTTAATAGAAAAACTTAATTTGATTTCTAAAAATTAAATAATATTGCTCTAGATTTTTAAAAAAAATATTAAAATAACATGATTTTAAATGGAGTAGAGTTTAATGACTTTGATTTTAAAATGATCTGTAAATTATTTGAAATTAAATGTTTTTTTAATACGGATTGGAGAGGCGAATTCTTTTAAAAGGTAAGGTCGTAAAATCTAGAAAAATAGCAACCATCTCAGACCACAAGACCTGCCTGTTTGCTTTTACTAAGGTGGACCTTCTGTTCTTCTTAGGTTAGAGTCGTGTCTTCTGGTTTTCCAAGCTCTGACTTTCCGGCATGGTTGGTTAGCACTGTTTCCAGTTAGGTTTTTTTTTGTTAGCTGCTTTACTTACGAAGTTGTAATTTGTGTCGAGAAACTTGTGAGAAGATCAGTAATGGAAAGGTGGAGAAGGTGACGAGTGTGTTGACTTGCCCGGAAAGGGTAATCGGAAATAGTTCAGGGTGATCGGTGATGGTCAATGAGTCATCGTTGCCGGACAATTGAGCCGGCAAAATTCTACATCCCTACTCAGGTCACCGAAATTTTATAGTCGGGTTCGAGGAATTTCATTTATATATTCTTTAAGAAATTCATTATCCTTCGAATGCATAATTTGAACACGATGATCGATTGAAACCTGAATTGAAGGCTTGATTTTAACTCGAACATTTCACAGCGATTCGCACCAAATTTGGAATGTATTTGGCAATCTGTTTTAAATACATTGTTTATTTGAAAATTAGTTTTATTTATTTATATTTTGATATACTATATCATAACTAAAAATTTTTAAAAATATATAAATATATACATTCAAATAAAAGAATAATTTTTTTTAACAAAAAAACAATGTCAAACACTCTTTATATTTTAGTTATCCTGGCAAATCTATTTTGATTCAAGATTTATCCTTTCATTATTTAATAATAAATATATTATCGGTTTAGAAAGATTAATCATGTATCTATTATCAATTCAATAAACTGTTTTACTACAAAGTTTGTAGTACATGCTATCCACCAACTCTCATTTGTAGTTGTTTTTAACTGAGTTTTAAAAGTATTTTTTTAATATTTATTTTAAATTAAAAAAAATTAATGTGCCTTAGATGTTGATGATAAAAATATATTTTTTTTAAATAAGATAATATATATATATATATATATATATATATATATATATTTTTTCTAGAAAAAAACAATTTGAAAAGTAATGTAAACAATTCTTTCATGTCGAAAACAAGATAGGAGGGCAATTATTATTATATGAGGACAAATATGTCGATGCTGTAGCCATGTTAGCAATGAATTTGTACAAGTGGAATCATGATAGAAGATGTGTTTGGGAGTGTAAATTATTTTTTATTTATGAATGTATTAGATTATATTATTATTTTTTATTAAAATTTATTTTTGACATTAACAAATTAAAATAATCTAAAAATATTTAAAACAAAAAAACATTTTTTTATAAAAAAAATATCAATTACCGCACCATCTAATCGCATGTTAACATGGAATATTTTGTGCGGTAGAGATTCTAGTGGAATTGTGCATTTGCAGGACCGACTAGAACCTCTTTTAGTGGCCCCAATATTGTGCTGATCAAAAAAGGAAACACAATGATTTTGGCTTGTTTACCGACCCAAAAAACAATAGCATTTTAAAATTATTTTAATGTACTAATATTAAAAATTATTTTAATGTACTAATATTAAAAATTATTTTTTTAAAATAAAAATATATCATAAAGATAAAGATTATTATAAAAATAAAGTGAAACTACAAAAGCATATCCGCGTTAAGATATATACTTTTAAAAAATGTATAAGGGAAGCTTATTTAAATATATATATATATATATACCCTTAGTATTTGTTTAAGATTATAATAGAGTATTTTTTTAAAAAGAAAACTTAGATTATAGCTTTATTTAAACCCAGATTTTTATCATAATTTGAGATAAAAAAGTAATCTTAAATAATAAAAATAAAATAAACCTTTTGAAGTTGTGGTCAGTATAAAAATATTTCATTGTCACATCACAATCTCAAATGAAACTTTAATAGAAATAATGAAAATTAAAAAAACTAGTATAATTGCACTATTGCCTGCATTTCAAAAACAAATTGAAAAAAAAAAAAAAAAATAGCTTTAGTTTTTATTTTAAATTAAAATATTTTGATATTTTTAGATATTTTGATGTGCTGATGTTAAAAAAAATAAAAAATAAAAAAAACATCATTCTAATATTTTTCTTAATGAAAAACACTTTGAAAAATAATTTTAACCACACTCGCACTTGATGTTTGGCAATGCGTTTCAAATGCATTTTTGAAAAAAAATAAAATCAAAATTTATTTTTTCTTTAAATTAAAAAAAAATATATTTTTTAAATCATTTTGATTTACTAATATCAAAAATAATTTTAAATTTTTATTATTATTTTTATATATTTCTAAATAAAAAATAATATCAAAAAAAAATTTCAACCACATTCTAAAAAAAACAGTACTTTTAATCGAAGATTCACCTTGTTCTAGTACGTACGTGCAACCTAACCTAAATATACTTTTGTCATTAAAAAAATTGTAGTTGAGGAGCGAGTTTAAGATGTTGACCTTAATTAATTCATCACATTACAGTAAAATAATAAAAACCTAAATAATAATAATTTTAATATTAAATTCAAATTCAAATTTAATGATCAAATATAATACTAGCACGATAGCAATCTCGTAGCTGTTAGCACACATTACTATTGGCAAGAGCAAGCTCTGCTTCACAGCAGTGTATTTAATAGTTTTTTTTTCCTATTAAGAAGTATTTAAAACTTAACAATTATAATATATAATTGCATGATTAAAATAAATAAGTACGTTACCACTCCCTTGCACACCACACATGGCTATTAGCTATTTGCTTGTTATGTATAATATTTAAATACACAGGTATTTTTATAATAAATAAATAAAGTATTTTAAGATTACTAATTTAATTAGTCAAGGAAATATAATAAATAATTTTAAGAGCTCTTCCTTTATGTCAAAGCTAGCCTTTCTATAGTCCTTGTTAGGACAAAAAAACAATAATTTTTGGATGCCTGAAAAGGACAATAATCAAATGATTATAACATAAAATAAGATTTCATATCAATTTTCAACCCTTTTATTCTTGAAGTTATTGGGTTCATTGTTCATGGTTGCCAAGTTGAAGCCAACAAAATTCAGCTTGTCATGAGTCATAATCAACTTGGAGCTAGCCAGCCAACTTGTTTCGATTTCTTCTGTTCATCAGGTCATGTCTGTAGTTTTTGTTCCGACTTTTATCTCGTTGATTATATATCATGTTCTTCGTAAACACTCATTCAAAGTATGCATCGTATTGCTAGCCTGAAATATATTTTTATTTTCTTATACTTTTAATTAAATACGTTTCTCCAATCCTGAGATACTAATTACACACAATCTTAAATTATCATGTTTTATCCCTAGATATCGCATAATAATAAGAGAAACAAAATCAGAAAAGGAAATTATACATTAAAGATTCATTTTAAGAAAGTATCTAAATTTAGTTTAATATAAATTAACTCATTCAAAGTATGCATCACCAGCATGGTCTTGGCTTGGTGGTCAAGAAGGATTTCTCCCTTTCTCTCATCCCAGATTCAAATTTTGTTAGGTACACATGTCATTCCCGTAGTGTCTTATATGTTCATTGGATAGTTCTCACGGCGGCGTAGATAAACAGATTCTTAGCTACAAGATTCAATTGTAGATGGAAAAGGGCTTGATTGCATTGTTTTGGTTGAACTTCAAACCTTTGGTCAGCATCCATGGTAGGTTTTCAAATATCATGCATGGAACTCATCTTAAATTTGCGCTACTTTTCATCTGATTTATCCAAACGAAGTCACTAACTCCATCATGGACTCCGTAAATTCTCTGAAAGGCAACGCCATGATCGCTGCCAGAAATCATGGGCTGATGCTTTTGTCTCGAGAATGGCATGCTAAGATTTCATGAAATGACACTGTCTGGTCTGCTGATAACATTTACCATCGTGATTCATGACAGTGTTTGCATCGAGTCTGATGCTCCGATCCATTCTAGCCAGACGGTGTAGAAAATTGCTCCGACGACTATGCTAAGAAATGCATTCATTAGTCCCCTAACTACGACTTTACAAAAACATTTGCATGCCGCACCAGATCGGCATGTCAGAAGAAAGTTGGCTTTCAATGGCGCTGGGATTCCTCCATGATTACCAGCCTGCATTTCCTCACTGCCACTATGCTTTTCATGCTTTTGTTCAATGAATTACGAGAACATGTAACCAGACACGTATCATGATGTTAAAGAAATTATAATCTACACAATAAATCTTGAGTTTGAGTGAGTATGCGTGTTAGATGATAATAATATAAACTATATTTTGGGGTTTCATCTAACAGTTTAACTTTTAGGTGAGATAATTTCTCAACATGATATCAGAGTCTTGTTCACTTAACAATCACGAGCTCTAATCCCACCACTCCTATTCTATTTGATAAAAAAATAAACACAAAGTAGTATGTGTTTGTACAAGTTTCAAAGTTCAAAAAAATTTGACATGAGGAGATGTGTTGGAGAATAATATAAATCATATTCTAGAGTTTCACCTAATAGCTTAAACTTTTAGGTTAGATGATTCCTTAACAACGATGCATCTCTTATAAGAACTTTTAACGATTAAAATTTTACTTAGCTCATCTATATTTATAAATTAGGATTTTCAACGAATGAGTTTCCTAGCATTAAAAAAACAAAAACAGTTATGAGAACACAACCACCCACTTGATTATTCCAGTCAACCGTTTGTGAATTACTACCCGAAACTATTATCCACCGTAGTCAACTTTGATACACACACGGTTCAAAGGCAGCCCACATGTACTGGCATTTTCCTCTTCCTTTCGGTCGTAATAGACTGAGTTCGACCGACGGATGATTTCTGACTTTCCATTTTAAGAGTTTTTGTGAAAATTATTATTTTTTGTATTTTCAGATATTTAATTTACTAATACCAAGAAAATATTTCAAGAATAATCGTTTTTACAATAGCAAACAGTAATAAGCAATGAGCAAACTCAGATGCTAATGTGGATCAAATGATTGATACAATCCTGTAAACAGTACTGAGTTCAGACCAACTTTGTGCTATTAATTTCTTAGACAAATCATGGCTGCAAAAGGGGTTTGGATGGTGATTCAATTGTCTCAACCTTTACGATACAAAGGGGAGAAAGCTGAATGCCTGACTTGATCAATTGTACTCATGAAAGCCTGCTAGAAATACTCATGAAATGGCCTGTTTTTGATCTCCAACTGGGGTTTCATGGAGGCCTCCATGTTCAAAAAGTTTCTACCACCCAACCCCACCTTTGACTCCACAAGTGCAGCATGAAATTATTAACATTATTAACATTGGGTGTTAGATAAATAGTTTATCCTGTATCTTGATTAATTTTATGAATTTTTAAAATTAATAATCTTGTAAATTTTTAAGTGATTATCGTATTAATAGTTACAAGATTCATACTAAAATCATAAAAAGAATAAACATTTTAATTCTAATTTTTTACCGCTAAATCACCTACTGTACGGTTAATTATTAACATCTTTGAACTACATTATACACTTGAAATCACCACTCTCAATTGCAACATCAATAAAACCTCGAGAACTGAGACCATCTTTCTTACATGTTTCCTTTCAATTTTACATCCTTGATGATTATTTGCGATGATTACTGTTGTCATAGCTATGTTTTTTTTTCACAGTAAAAAGTTTACTTGGGTATTCATCTTTTCAATTCAAGCTACTTATATATATATATATATATATAAAGAGTAGAACACCACCTTAAAGACGTGGATGAGTCGGGGAGAATCTATTGGGGTTAGGGTGTGAATGTATTCTGGTTGCTTGTAAGATTGTGTTTTGAAAAAAACAATTTTAAAAATATTACTCTATATTGATTTTAATATTGATAAAATTAGATATTTGATTAAAACTGTGTGATTGAAACCTGAATTCAAACCTGATAATTGGCTTACCACCATGAAGTTACATATGATGAGCAGATTCAGACATCCAGTGCTATAATTCGTTGGTTCTTCCCTGTATATAATTCGCTTGGTGCTCAGCAACCTAATCCTCGTACATGTATATAGAAGTTGTTTGTCACGAAATTTCATTGGTAATTTTTTTCATTTTAAATGAATATGTTTTGGTGTTTTTAGATCATTTTAATGTGCTGATGTCAAAAATGATTTTTAAAAAATAAAAAAAAACATCATTTTGATATATTTCGGCACGAAAAACACTTTAAAAAACTACCGCAACAGATCTCCCAAACAGATCATAATTCGCTCGGCGATCACCAGCCTGAGCTCTGAGACTTCCTTCACTAAAATTCCAAATAGGATTTCAGTTTTATAAGGTTTCAAGCCCACCATGATCACCACACAGACTGCTCAATCACACCCATGTCCTTTTCTCGCTTGCCAAACACACCTCCTTGCCATGTAAACAGAGACTTGATGGTCCAGACAGCGTCGTTTTCAACCTTCGAGGATCACCCAATACATCTTTGTTCTAGGTTTGTTTTTTCACTTGTCCATACACTATGCATGGACCATGCTTTTGTTTTTCACATGAATGATTGGAAATTGTGTTTCAAAAGTGTTTTTTAAAAAAAATGATTTTATTTTTTATTTTGAAAACTTTTAAAATTAAAAAAAATTTAGTGCTTTTTATATCACTTTAATGTGCTGATATCAAAAATAAATTTTTAAAAAATAAAATAAAATTATTTTGATGTATTTAAGGAATAGTTACGTAACACACCCATGTATTGTTTGTTACTGTGTTTCAAGAACATCTCTGAAAAAAAATTGATTTTTTTTTAATCTAAAATCATTATTTTTCTTAGAATTTTTAGATTTTATATACTGATATCAAATATCAAATACATATTTAAAAAATATATATATTAATATATTTATAAATAAAAAATAATTTAAAAAATAATTTCAATAAATCATGTACCACCACGTAGAGATTGAAGAAACAAGAGAAAGAAATGGAATATTGTCTGCTGCAAAATATTGGTCAGGACAGCAGGGTTCTGCCTTCAGGATTCCTGACTCCAGAAGTCTGTCAGAGGTAGCCCATCTTGCCATTTTCGATCTTTATATTTAGACCCGAGTGTAGCGCAGACCGAGGTTTATAAAACTCATTTTTTTATAGTTCTGTTTTTATATAATTTTCATATTTGTTATAAATTTAGTTTTTTATTAGAAATCTAATTAAAGATTTTTCTTGAGTTATAGTGGTAACTTTTTCATAATGATTTTTAAATTTAATCAATATTAATTAATATTATATGATTAGACTATCATGAATATAAAATATTAAAATTACTATTATAATTAGTTGTTTTGATTTTTAATGAGAAAATCGCTGTGATCTTGACATATTTCTTTTTTTAGTTAAAGATTTCTTGGAATTGACTTCTTTTTTTTGCATAAATTCATTTTTATTTAATAATCAAAATAGCCTTAAATTAATCTATATTTTAATAAAAAGCAAATATTTATAAACCTCATTCTTAAACCTAACTTATAGACTAACCCAAAAACAATAAGAATTAAAACTTAATCCGAGCCTAGTTGTTAGCTAGATTATATAAAATATTAACTTTAGACAAATACATTTAATTTAATCAGGTATTTAATAATTCTATCAATATAACTAAATACAATCCTAATTTAATAAGATCAACACTAGAAACACAAAACATTATTATTTATAAATTGATAATCTATGGTTATGTATGATAAATATGTTTACAAAAAAAAATGTCACCATCAAAAGTACTAAGGGTAGCGTGGAAGTCCAATCAGACCTCGCAAAGTCGTGCATAATGCAGCAGCCATTAAAGCTGTGTTTGGGAGTTAGGTGGCTGAAATGAGTTTGAGGCGATTTTTTGGTATAATTTATCCATGTATAATTTATTGTACTATTGTGTTTTAAAAGTTTTTTTTAAAATAATTATTTTAAATTATTTTTTAATGTTTTTTACATTATCATGTGTTGATATCAAAAATAATTTTTTTTAAAATAAAATATTATTTTGATATATTTCTAAATCAAAAAATATTTTCAAAAAGCAATATCAACAACGCTCTCAAACATAGTCGCTTAGTAGTGTTTCTTAGTGATAGTGTTTATTTTTTAAAATGTTTTTAATTTAAAAATATATTAAAATAAAATTTTAAAATTTTTATTTTTGATATATGTATATTAATACAGTATAAAAACATTTAAAAAAATGAAACACAAAAACAAATAAGTTACAATATGTATTTAAAAAAATATTCAAATTTATTTTTAATATCAATAAAACATATATTTTTTAGAAAGGACCAATAAGTGACTGTTTTGTTACTGTGTTTTGAATTATTTATATTTTTATTTTAAATTGATTTATTTTAATATATATATATATTTTTTTTTATAAAAAAAAACAATATAAATCTACACTGGCGGTCCTCGAAACACACACCGTAGGAGTCACTGCAAAGAGACACGCGGCATAAGCTTTGCTCAACAGTGCACAGGCGACGGCGTCTGTTTTCACCCTTTTTATTACAATGATGATCGCCGCTAATTGTCACCGTCATTTTCATCTCCTTTTTCTTTTTCTTTTTCTTTTTTCTCTCGGAGTTCCAAATTTAAAAAGTTACTCCCATTGTCAATTGACATGAACAGAATCTAATCATCAAGGTAGAAAAAAACACAAGAGAATAAAACATGTTGCAAAATAACACGGGTAAATGACCAGTAATAGTTGAGAATTTAAAATAATTCATGGAAGTAATAGTTGTTTCACAAATTATATCTCTCTCTCTCTCTTAATTTAATTTAATATACATGTATTAAGAAACCATCTTACCTAAAAATTTAAGTTTATAAGTGAGACATCCTTTGGACTTGAAACTTGCACAGACCCACAATACCTTGTGCTTGGTTTTTTTTTTTATCAAATAGAATAGGGTGGTGAAATTCGAACTCCTGACCGCTAGGTCAAGAAGACTCTGATACCATGTTAAGGAATCATCTCACCTAAAAGGTTAAACTTATAAGTGAGGCTTCCAGAATATTATTTATATTATTCTTTAACAACATGTATAAAAGTTAATTTTTTTATTTATGAATATTTAATTATGAAAAAATAAAATTCAAAATCTGATGGCTAAGAAAGAATAAGTCACTAGAGATATCTTAGAGCTTAATTTTGTTAGAAAGATTCTAACAAAACAATTTTAATCATACCTTAAAAGACCATCAAATATAATTGTGATTTCTTATGCGTTTTATTTGGTATTAATTTATAGTTAATTATGATCTCATTTGTTATTTCTAAGGTATAAAATTATCTCTTTAAAAAATTTATAACAGTAAAACAAAGCTCGATTAGCCCTTGATGAACTATTTTTTTTCTTTTTCTCTCTTTCTTTGCCACTTTACCTTATTTGGTATTTTTTTTCTTGATCATCGGATCTCAAATTTTATTTTTTATCCATTGAATTTTCATGAAAAATTTTGGTTGATTTTTATTTAGATTAATTAATTTGCAAAAAAAATATATATTTGAAAGATGAATAAAGAAACTTTGTACAAAAGTGATATTTTAAAAAGTGGATGCGTAGTTGTGTATATATTTTATATAAAACATATGCTTGATTCTCAAGGGAATTCTGAGTAATTATTTAATTCTTTATTATTCCAAAGAGACTCGTTTACATAAAATTCCCAATATTTGTTGCTATGCTAGCAAAAAATGAAAAATAAAAAATAAAAATAAAATAGTTACTTAAAATTCTATAATTTCGAACACAAAGGATAGAGACTGGATCCTGCTCTAATGTAAAGCCCAAATTGCTGGGAGCCCATTTGAGGTCTTGATCATTCTTTGAACTGCCATGCAAAGGACACATATGGGCCATCTATGGATCCTACAGGGGAAGGGTTGGCAACCGCAAAAACTATAAAGTAATTTTTTTTCATTAACATAAATATTCATTAATCTAATTTCCCCCCCGTAGATCTAAAACCCCACATGAAAATAAGTTTTTTTGTTGTTGAATTGGAAGTATAAGTCATTGATCAGATAGATAATTAAGTTTTTCAATGATTATTATATGAAAAAAATATTTTTAGCTTCTCAAACATTGTTGTTTTCATACAAGAAAAGAACCGAAAGTTCTTTGCATATGACAATATAAATGAGAAAAAAATTACATATCACTAGAAAATAATAAGTAGGGTAGATCCTTTAAGAAACTTCATATTCACTTAAGAATGTAGAAAAATCATTATAATAAAATAAATGATTACTCTAGATGGAAAGTTACGATGATTTATCATGCCTTCAATACTTTTATGAGTAGGTATATGCTCTTGAAATTTGATAATAATTGAATCCAAATTATTAGGTATAACATGTTTGCCAAACTCGTATTATATTGGACTTGACTAATCATCAAGCTTAATTGTTTTGAATTTGATATATCTGTTGTACTTATTTTATTTTGTTAAGATTTATTAGAAGTATGAAACTAGAAATATTTACTCGTCAATAACTATTAGTTGTATAATTGTGCCTGTTTGAAAGTGTGATTAGAATTATTTTTTAAAGTATTTTTCATTCAGAAATGTATTAAAATGATATTTTTTTATCAGCAAATGAAAATAATCTAAAAACATAAAAATTTGAACTTAAAGTAAAAAATAAAAACACAAAAATTTCAAAAACATTTTTGAAATACAATGTAATTATGGAATAACATCTCTGTAAGACAAAAGGTATTGTCCCTGAAGCTATAAAAACAAAAGGTAAGAGCAACTCCAACGTGCTAGCTATCTGAGGATGCAAAGTTAATTTTAGTAATTGTATTTTTTATTTTTTCAACGCAATAGCTAAAATAAGATTTTATTTTGAGCAACTACTTTCTACATGTTCATGTAGAAAAGCCAAAAGTGAAGAGCTGCCAAAATTATATATTTGATTTATAATATTGTTTGTTCCTATACAATTTATTTTATATTATTGGTTGATATATATTAAAATATATTTAATTATTTTAAATAGTTTTATATCATTGAACTATATATAAATAAAATAAATATAATTATACTATTCAACTGGGTGAGTCTTTCCAACTTCTATGACCCTTAGGGCTGGCTGCTTCTAATAATTAAAAGGATAGTTTTTTTGGCCTTTGCTTTTGCCTTTGCGTTGGAGATGCTCCAAGGTGGGCACCTCCGATCCGGTGGTGATTATGTGTTAAAGAAGCTGCGTGGATATGTCACTTTGACAGGTGTGTCTGGCCTCTGATATGCTGCCATTACATCGTCAACCCTTGTTTGGAAATTAAAAAAATAAAGAAAAAAAAGATCAAAAGGTTATTCATTTTAAGATAATTTATTTTATTATAGTTTAAAAATAAAGCATGGTCTGGTATGTTAATATACAAGACTAGAAATAAGATTTTTTAAAAAATAAAATAAAGCATAGATAAAATATTCAAGTGGACCTGACAAGAACCGATAAGAAAAAAACAAGTTATAATATAGTGATTGTTTATTTATATTTCTTTTAACAAAAAGCATGCTGTTTAACTTTATTAGACAGAAAAATAAGGTTGATTCACATCAAAAACCTATGACTCGGGTATGGAGCAGGGTTAATCAGCCCGCCATGTTTAGAATTTTTTTTTTTTATTTATCCTATCATTTTACCATTTAATTAAGAAAGTAGTCTTAAATTATATTAAAAAATGAGTTGTTAATATTCATTTATGAATTTTCGGACTTGGAGAGGAAGTAGAGGGGCCTTTTATGATTCCCATTTTTTTATTAGCTTCTACTTTTATTTACCATAATTGCTATATATATATATATATATATATATATTTTGTGACCGTTTAAAAGTATAGTTAAAGTTATTTTTAAAAAGTTATTTTTATTCATAAATACATTAAAATATGTTTTTTTTTAAATAATATTTTTCTTTTCAGCTCTTTTTATATTTATAATAAATGATAAGCTCAAAGGGCTCGAAGTGAATATAAATTTCAATATTCTTATAGTACAAAATAGTTGAATATTCACCTAATAAAGTTTTATGGAGATGCCACCACCAATTTCTCTCAATATTTTTTTCAAATTAACATTCTTAGCCGAGCGTTATTATTCTTCATGGGACCCAATACTTTGCCCCCGACATATGTATTCTAGTGTTTTTTAAAAACAATTTTTAATTAAAAAATATACATTTTTAATATTAATACATTTAAACGATTATAACATTAAAGAAACAAATTCCCTGCCCTCATTTACAATACATATGAAAAAAATTCTATATTTTTCAGATAAAAAATAATTTAAAAAACAAATAATAAAACCAAACCCACCGACTACACATGTTAGAAAGAACATCAATCAAACGGTCCACTGAACTAAAATTCCCCTACCCTATTTATGATATTGTCATTTGTCAGGACAAGATTCCACGACGACCTCCACGAAAGTGTGCAGAACCATACTTACGTGGCTACTGGTTGTTGGGTCCAGCTGTGCACAATTCCTATTTGTGGGGTACACTTGTCCTTGCTCAACTCATTTTCTTTTTCACTGCTGCTTGTCTTTGCGATTTAATTATATTTATTTATTCATTAAATAAATTAATTTTTATGTGTTTTTGAATTGCATATACAAATATTATTTTAATATATTTTCAAATAATTTGCCTTTTAAAATTCAATCTCTATACCAAACCAGCACAGAAAAAAATTTTTTTTTAAAATTTGGTGTCAATGATAATTGTCTTTTTTTATTTAAGAAAAAAATAATTTCTTCAGCCAATTTCCTTAGCTATTCTTTTCATGGTCCATGACATTCATTACATGATGTTGAAAGTGCTAAACACAGGCTATTACTTACTACCGACAGAACAGAGAGCTCTTAAAATTTTCTCAACATGAAACAGAGAGACAAGGTTGAGATTTTGTTCGTGTTTCGAAAATGTAGTAATAATATTTTCTAAAATTTATTTTTGATTTAAATATACATATAAAAGAATTTTAAATTTATTTTTGATTTAAATATACATATAAAAGAATTTAAAATTAAAAAAAAAACAGGTTAAAATTCAACTCAAAAGTCAAAACATAATTTTATGTGCCCGGCCTTTACGGTGTAGTGTCCGATTGGGAGACTAATGTCTCATTAAATTAGGCCGTAACTTATCTTTTATTACCATGGTATCCCCTACTTGCATAAGCGCGTGGGTGAGCTCTGGATCTTTTCATTTTTGGCAATTAGCCGTATTGATTAGCGAAATACTTAGATCGCATGTATTATATTTGACATGGGCATTAAATCTGATTAAATGGATCATCTTTACAATTTTTTATTCAGCTTATATTCTAGTTTATATTTAAAATTAAATTATAAGAGAATTGTTTTGATATGACTTGATAAATTCAAATATAATTTGAAAATTTAGTTATAAATATAATTTAACTTAAAAAAATATATATTTAAAATATTTTTTTTTAATACCGAGATATGCTGGATCGATTTGGATTTCATGATATAACTAGCCAAATCTTCTATATGGATAATGGACTTCATTATATTTATAATTTTATTTTTTAAATTACTTTTTATTTAATTGTCCGATAACTAAAATAAATACTCGTAAAATTAAACATAAATAAATTAAAATAATATACAAAAATAAATTCAAATAAATTGTTTCTAAATATATTGGATTCACGCTGAAAGTCTCTTTAAAATGGCTTAACGTAAAAGAATTAATCTCGATAACAGGTAAATTCACTAGAAAGTACTTTTAATTATCAAATAAATAAAAAAAAGCAATCAAGGACACTGGTCTAATATGGAGGAAAACCACGCGCCATGAATTGGCGTGGGAGCTCTAGTAATTGCGTGAGCGTTATCGTCTATGCTTCAAATGATTACCAAAAAAGAATCAAGCCAATCAATGAAAAGTTTTCACGAAATACTTAATATGGAAATCCAAAATATTATTCAATTTCAGTGTGTCCCCATGAACTGACTCCCAACCCCATCTCTCTCAGAGAATAAATTCAGCTGATTCTGCTCAAAGCTTCAATCTTTGAATCTCTCACCTTGTTAAAAAGATTGTAACTTTCCCTCTCTTTATCTCCCTCTTAATTGACTTCATTCAAACTCTTAAAACCTAGTAAGTTTTTCTTCTTTTATTTCCTCCTTTCTCTCTAAGCATTTCCTTTTTGTTTCCTTGTTTATCTCTTTCTATTAACTTTCTGTGGTGATTATTGGATCTGAAACTGCTTAGAGCAAAACCCCACTTTTATTTATTGCATTTCGTGAATCTAACTGCATATTGGTTATTAAAGTTTGAATTTTTAAGTTGAAAGTTAACATTTTCATTTTTTTAAAATCACCTGTGAATACCTTTCTTTTATTGAAACTATTAGTGGTTTTCAGCTTTTTCTTTGTAACTGTTATTGCCATAGAGGTTTCTTTTTTATTTTGCTAATTTGGGAATTTGAGTTCTTAATCTAGGAATCCTGGTGGGGTTTTGTTAATAAGCATGTGAATGCAACTTCGCTTCAAAGCCTTGATAGATTAGAACCTATTCATCAATCTGAAACGGAGGGTTTGCTTCCATTTGGCTTTTTTCTCAGGAAGTGCCCTCTTGGTGGTTTTGCTTTTTTTTTTTCCCTTTTCTGTTTACTAGATTGATGGGTTTTTGCTTTATTTGCTAGCATTTTTTGGTGTCCTCTGATCATTTGGAGAGTTTTTGAGTTAGAGGAGAACGATGTCTATCAAAAAGGCATTGGTGAGTATGAGGAAGAATGGAAGTTCCCACTCAGCAAGGTTGTTCAGTGATAGAAAATGGCTTATTCCATTCTTTGCAAGCTTGCTAGTGTTTTTAACTCTGTTTTCATCGGATACTTTTGGGGTGTTTACATCTTCATATGGAGGAGAGCAGGTGCCATTTGACATTGTTTCATATTCAAGACCGGAGGACTCAAGAGGGTATTTCGTAGAATCGGATTTAAAGAAATGGTTTGATAGGAGTAGGTATTCAGGATCGGAACCGCCTAGATTTGCATATCTCATTTCAGGTACGAAGGGTGATAGTCAAAGAATGATGAGGACCTTGCAGGCCGTGTATCATCCCTAGAAATCAGTATATTCTACATTTGGATCTTGAGGCTCCCCCTCGAGAAAGGTTGATGTTGGGAGGGTATGTGAAGAATGATCCAACGTTTCAAGAAGTCGGGAATGTGCGTGTAATGGCACAGTCCAACTTGGTGACTTATAAAGGGCCAACAATGTTTGCCTGTACCCTTCAAGCAATTGCAATCATGTTGAGGGAGAGTTTAGAGTGGGACTGGTTTATCAATCTCAGTGCTTCAGATTATCCTCTTGTGACACAAGATGGTTAGTACCTGTTGCTGCAGCATTTTTACTTGCTTCATAATTATTTTGCTTCGTTTTTCTTATTCTACTGTGTAACTTCTTGTGCTTGATTTCCATAAGAGGATTAAGGATTGATAATGTTTAAGAATGGTAATTTACTTAATCAAATGAATTTGAACTTCTCTCCACATATTGTGTAAGACTGTATTGGTTCTTGTATTCAGCATAGGTGATATCTGACAGATTGTACTATATTAAGGTGATTTCTTAGGTTATGTGATTAGCTTGGAGCAAAAATTGATGCAGTAGGTTGCTTATCAAAAATATTACCGGGTCATTGAATCTGATCCTTGCTTCAGTTCACACAAATAAGTTAAACCCATTAGTGTTTGGATCTAACCAGGTCACATATCATTTACCAGGCTCATGGTATTCCACTTCTTTATTTATAAAAACATGAAGTTTCAATTTGTTTCCTTTAGGGCTAAGTTCTGAGCTATTGCTCTCAAGTAGATTCTTGCATTTTGCTTCTAAGGGAAAGGATATCTTTGTTTTGCATTGGGGAATGCGTGAGGTTAGCATACTCAATGGATCACCTTTTCCTTAGCTCCCCTCAAAGGATATATTTCACTTCTGTATTTGCAAATTGTTTAGGAGATCATGATTATGCCATCATAATTTTCTTATGGGATTCCATTTTTACCAGAATATGAAGAACATAATTAATTACACTGAGTGTTACACCTGGAGTCTAAGACCTTTTAACAGTTTTTTCAAGGGAATATAGCCACTGTATTGTTGTCATCTGTCGAAGGGTTGGCTCACTATGTGCAGCTGCCAAGTGCTAATTCTTTCTTTTGGGTTCAAGGTACCTCAAAATCTTTGCCAAAAAAGAGACACGGTATCAGGGATAATGAAATGAAATTTATTTGTATAGGGAGACTTCTTGAAAGTTCTGGACTGAATTCCAGGGTGAGTTACTGTCTCATGGAGTTTTTCTGTTTGTCATCCAGGAGTGGAAGATTTTGTTGTGTGCGTCTTTTAAACATTGCCATTGCCTTGTCACAACTAGATTTATGCTTCCACATTTCTCTCTCTCAACTCTAGCTATCTTTAAGGAAAAAAGATCATCTTATGTGCTCCTTTCGTGTTCCTGTCATGCACGGTAATTCTCTTTAAAAAAGTTGATTTTCTGAAAAGGCCAATACCAGGTGTTGGCCCTGCCAAAGTAGCTCCTTGCAATTTTTAATTTGGAGACTCATAAAATGTATAAATCATCACAAGGATCAGCATTTATCTTATTTGATCAATGACGCTATATCTTACTCTATGATTTTTGGTATACAATCATGTTCAATGTTTGCCTCTCAACTCTCTGATTGACTTGCTATTCTTTGATTGCATTGGATGGATGAACTGACAGAAATAGCAGTGTGCCTACAAATCTTTTCCATACTGTTCAGCTATATGAACAAGTTCCTCATTAATTTGCAAAATTTCATGCAATAATATTGAAGGGTACAGGAAATTGAAATATTTTTATCTCAAGTTTTGGAATTTCTATTTCTTGTATATATGCTTATGCTTTGCAGTTGTAAAATCTAATTGTATTTTGACTTTGCAGATTTGCTCCATGTGTTCTCAAATTTGTCTAGAAACCTTAATTTCATTGAACACACACAGCTAACTGGATGGAAATTGTAAGTGAAGAGAACACAGAACTTTGCACCACTACCTTAGCAAAACTTCACCTGCTTCAATTTTCTGAAAAAAGAATTCACCTAGGGTATTTTCGATCTGCCAACTTTTTGCAGGAACTCCAGGGCAAAACCGATTATTGTTGATCCAGGCCTTTACTTATCAAAGAAATCTGACCTTTTATCTTACCACACAACGCCGATCACTTCCCACATCTTTCAAGCTGTTTACTGGTATGCGAGTCTATCTAAGCTTCATGGATTAATTGAGCACACAGTAAACCTGTAGTGTAATGTTTTTGAGAAGTATTTGGCAATGAGATGATAGTTGCATCTTTGAAGGATTGCATGACATTTCTGATTCATGTTAGCTTGAAATTGTCTATCGCAGAACATCATTTTCACTCCATATCCCATACATTGCCATCCCCATCTCTCTCTTGCTCTGTGTATGTGTTGTTGGCATCAAATAAATTCACTGGTGTGCCTACAAGGACAGGAAACATCTTGGTGATGTGTGGCAAACACCAATGTATGAGGCTCCCCCATTTACCATAAACTGCACTTTGCACCAACCAAAGTTTGGTGTATTGTGGAATGCATATAGCCATACACTGACATCTTACATGTGATAGGGATGAATGCTGACATGCCATCATTATCATCTTAACTTCATGTAGGTTTTAAGAGATCTTTCATGTTGCATTATGTAGTTGTGCAGTCAGTTACTGCAAGTTGCAGAGAATGCAGTAGGTGAAAAGAAATCACTATCTTGATCTTTTTACCTGAAAAAAACATCTTTTGGGCCTCTCATTTCAAGCTGGCTACCCTGGATTGATATAATGATGGTTTCTTTATGTATCTTGTTTTTTACCCTTACTTTTTTTGCCCATTGAAGTGAGGCATTGTGAGGGAGAATTTGCAGACACTCTTGAAGCTGCACAAGAAGCAACTCCCTCACAATATGGGACTGACCTCAATTGAGTCAGTCGATAGCCCACTAGATTATCTTTAGTGGTGGTTCACAAGGCATGGTCGAGTACCACGCTGCAAAATACTGTGCGGTCATTTGATTCTCTTAACTCTGCATCTGGATGTTTTCCTTCAATTGTTTAACTCATGGCCTCTAGAAAATCTGATTAATTTCAGTATATGAGACTGTCATTTATTTCTTTTGTTTTTAATATGAAAAGGAAAGAAGAAAAGAAAATGCTGTTTTTTTTTCTTTCTGGTATACAGGTTCAGCATGGATTATGCTGACTCGATCATTTCTCGAATACTGTATAATGGGATGGGATAACCTTCCACGAACTATCCTAATGTACTACACAAACTTCATCTCCTCTCCTGAAGGATATTTCCACACTGTTATTTGCAACACTGAAGAATTCCAAAACACAGCCATTGGTCATGACCTCCACTACATAGCCTGGGACAGTCCTCCTAAGCAGCACCCTATCTCTTTGACAACGAAAGACTTTCGATAAAATGGTTAAAAGCAATGCTCCCATTTGCCCGGAAATTTGCGAGGGATGATCCGGTTTTAGACAAGATTGATAAAGAGATTCTAAACCGCACAGGCAGGTTTGCTCCTGGAGCATGGTGTATTGGCAGCTCAGACAATGGATCTGATCCATGCTTCATGCGCGGTAATTATTCAGTATTTAGACCAGGTCCTGGTGCTCAGAGGTTACAAGAACTACTCCAGACATTATTGTCCGAAGATTTTAGAAAAAAACAGTGTTCATGATGAAAGAAAATTTTGACTACTTTCAAATGTTCATTGGTATATTTCATATAGATTATACAACAGGTGTAGAGGTGAAAAAATTTCCCTTATAAATCAATGAAAGGTCAAGGTTGAAAAAAGAAAATGTCCAATGGGATGATTCTCAATCTGTCCATCCCATTTTTTCTTCCAATCCCTTATTCCCTGTGTATCCCATCAATCTATGGTAAGCTATATCTTGATAGAAGAAGTATTTGATTCATCATATGACAGAGGTTATGATAATACTTGTGCTGATGTATGAACACAGCTAACACCATGCTCAAAAGGGTTGCGTTGTAGTCAGTAATAGAAAATTATTTTCTTTTTTGTTTTCAGTTTTTTCTCCCATTAAGTTTTACTGTTTGAATAAAATTTTAGAAAATGTATTAATATTTATATTGTTCATAATCTAATTATAGAATATTAAGTTTATTTCATTCAATTTATATTTATTATGAAATATTTTAAATGCTATTCTGCTTCTACTGTTTTAAAAACGGTTTGTTCAACCTTGTTTTTCTAGGATAATAAGTCTGACGAACAAAACCCAGGAAATCATGTTGCTATACATTTTAAATTTTTTATTTCATATTGATCTTGGAATTTATTGAGTTTCAGATATTGAAAAGGGCAGAAATACACGTTTTTTTTAGCTAAATGGTAGGGCCAAGGGAAAGAAAAATAGAAATATATTTGCATAAAATGTCTTATTCAAAAGTATTTTTCTGGTGTGGAGTTCATTGCTTATTCAACACAGTAAAGAACTTTCAGAGACAGGATCAGACAGTAAGGAAGTGGAAGTAGAGCAAAGAAAGAATCAGCAAATGATCTAAAAACAGACAACTGCACATAGTTTTGATCATTTTTTTTTGTGAATTTTTGCTTCCTAGAGACATTAAGCTGAGGTTATGTTTTGTATACAAGGGACCAAAAGAAAAACATATTTGGCTGAAAAGACCTCATATGTTTTAAAATATATCTGCCCTTAAAAAACAATTTCAGAATGAATTTTTATCTTTTCAAAACAGAGGATAGAGAAACATGTCTGCACTGTCGTCGTCTCGTCTCATCTATCTTAAGAATTAAACAGTTGATCAGTTTATGTTATTTGGTTGTGTTCTTTGACCATTATGGTCAGCTGAAATTTGATAATCAGTTTAATGTCCAAACGAGTTTTTGATCAGTCTCTCCTAGAAGAGATTAAATTCATGTACTTCTGCACAATCATTTCTGGTGAAAAGATCAGTGAAGTAGCCCTTCTCTACATCCAAACCCTTCTTGAGCTGCCAGCATCTCAACCTGTGCCTGGACCCTGTCTGCGCCAATCCGATTTGGCTCCAAGAGCATGCAAGCAATCTCAGTCGAATCGTCGCCATGAAACAGGGCCAGCGACTGTACTGTCGGGAGTCCACCACCGCGAGCACTTACCATGCGTGCTATCCGACGAGCAGTTGAAACATCGGTGCACATGATGGGGATGTTGTATAAGGTGACCCATGACCGTGCTCCGATCAGCGTGACTCCTCTTGTCCCGAGACACATGACTTGGACCATGGTCAGGATTTTCCGGGAGAATTTCTGGTATGTTCCACCCTGCCCATTGGCTTCCCATGAAATTTGGCCTGTAGTAGCCCAGCTCACGCCTGATTGTATCCGGGGCCCTGCCTGTTGGGTGTGCTGCAGCATAAAGAAATACTGGCACTGCAATATATCAAGACATGAAAACTAAGAAAGTGGTGGATATTTTCGAGGCTGAAAAATGCTGTTTCTAGTTAAAGTTTTGGATCAAACCTTGAAATCTGCTGCCAATATCTGCTGCCACAGCCTTGGCAAGCCAGGCTGCCTCATCCAGTGATGCTTCAGCCAAAGGGTGGAAAGCAATGTCATCAACAACGCCAAGTCGAGGGTGTGCGCCAGAGTGCAGCTCGAGGTTGATGGCTCCATAAGCAGCCTCAACAATGGCTAGCACAGTTTGGTGCAATGGACTATAAATGGGACTACCAGTGCTATCAACAACAACATATGATACAATCGTGAACCTGATCCTATTATAAACTCGGTCCTCAAATTTGTTTACAATGACACTTTCTGGGTCTATCCTAGCAGCTCGTTCAATTAAGTCCAGCGCAGCACAGTTACGTGCTTCAGAGATGAAGAGCATGCAGCATATCAGCATGGATTCATTTGCAGTTTTTTTGTTCTATGCAACCAAGACGAAGAGGGAAATTAGATATCTACTGATGTTGGTAAAAGAGTTCACACCTATGAGTCGAAAGGCCTATTTGGTACCCAGCCAGTTAATCCCATTCTATCATTTGGTTATTATAATTCAAAGTATTTGATCAAAATTGTCATTTTCAAGATCAGTGGCAATTTAATCTAGCGATGATGTCTCTTGCAAAACAGGAGAAGGGGAAAAACTCAAATCTGCGTCCTGTCTTAACAACCAAAGAAAAGACAGACTGGGCAGATGCTCTGTGAATAGCTTTCTGCTATTTATAAGGAAGCGTTTGGTTAGAGTTTATAGATAGAAAAGATAGACAGTGGTACAGAAGAAATATGTCCCCCTGTTCACTCCAAAATTGTCCCCAAGACATTTATTTTGTCTCCATCCCTGTCTCTTCAACCATACAAGTTTCTATCTCTTCTATACCTGTCCCTTCTATCATAGGACACTAACCAAACACAACCGAAAGAACAAGCTTGTAGTAGACTGGCAGGTAAATGCAGGTCGTGTTTAGAGATTTTTCCAGGGGTTAATTTGTTACATATTCAAACTGGTTTAGCCTCAAATTTATTTCTGGATCATCAGCTGGCTAGTTGTATTGAAAAGAGAATACTTAAAAGTAGAAAGCCAAAATAAGATCATTCTAAGAAAAATCCTAAAAACTAAAAGGATACTAGAGATGAAGAGTATATGGCAACTATGGAGACAGAAACAATGGAGGGAAGTAGAAAGAAGCTACTCAAATTGCGAAAACATTACATGGATCCCACAAAAAAACTCAAATGGGATGATTTTAGTTGTATTAGCTTTCATCAGTAAATCTGTATGAAACAAGAACTTTTCAAATGAAAAACACAAACTTCTGAGCTAATGTTCTAATTCAGTCGTGGGTTTGGTAAAAATTCAACAAAGATCGAAATGAATAATCTTGCTGTACATGTAAGAACAGACACATGAAGATATAAAGGTAAGTATCCACGCAACATGGGCTCAAAACACAGAGCAAAAGAGAAGATAACCCAGAAGAGAGAAAGAAGAGATGGAACTCTATGGAAGACAATAATGTGGAGTTGATGTTGTTTACCTTGCAACTTGAGTCAAAATCCATTTCTTGCCTTCTGCTTAAGATGAAATTGATGCTTTTGCCTATGCTTCACTCTCTAAGGAAAGGATCTGATCATGGTGAGAGGATCTGTCCTTTGTTCATGTATAGGCTATTAAATCACTGCTAATAATTTAAGCTAATGTGACAAATTCAGTACAAAACTGTCCCCACAATCTGACATCGAAATCAGAAAGTTATGGATAAGGAGAAATCAGTGGCTTATTTACGAAAAGCATGATTCACATGGTGCTGAATAGCATCACACTTTACTCATAAGAAAGCTTTGTGTGTCATTTGATATGAGTGGAAAGATAAAACAATCCAAGAAATGTCCAAGAACCTGACTGATGCTGAGTAGACATGTCACATGTATGGGGATCATTTTCTTACAAAAAATGGTTCTCTATTATCCATAAAATGACAAACAAAAGCCCACAGAATCATATTGGCATACTTGTAAGTTGGGAAACTCATAGTGATAAGGGTCGGTAATTGCTCTTGTGAGCCTGATACCTCTAATATAACATGTGATTATCTGTAAAAGATTTTCACTGAACTTGTATATGAGCTCTGGCAACCAAAAGATGAAATTCATCAAGGGTCTTTGTATCTCAGATTGAGATTGGTGTCGTGAAGTAAAGCCCACCTCATTTTTCAGCCTATTACATATGTTTTTAATGGTATGAAAAAAATAATTAACTCTGAAAATACACTGGTGGTTTAGGTGAAGCATAAATGGGGCACATAGTAATAGATACAACACACGGTTTTCCATAATAATTTAAAGCTTTCGATCTGTTTCATCCGGGG